>JAEMOT010002246.1:121893-140889 GCA_019297695.1 Apostasia ramifera
TAATATTTTGATTTAGAATGTGAAATATAATTGATATTTTTATTTTAAATTATTGAGTATGTAAAGTAAAATAATATTTTTTATATTTGAATTTTTATAGAATGATTTAAAAAATTTATTTATTTATTTATTATTATTTTTTAAATTAGTACCATTTTGATCCTGTTTTGATCATGTTTTGGTCATTGCGCCAAACAGGGCCTTCAAGTGACAACAAACCCAATGTTGAATTTATTTTGCAAGTGCCCCCAATTAGCATCGGCATTAACAATGGGTCCGACCCTAATGCTAACGTGATAGGAGCTGATTGGGATGCCAAACTTTAAGGCCCCATATGCAATAATCCCTCTATTGCGTGTAAATTAAAATCTGACCATTTCTTCAGTTTAAGTTGTAACAGAGGAAAAAGATGATGAGCTCATGAGAGGCTGAGAGCAAGGCAAAAATTATGTTGTTTCACAACGTTTGAGATAGAAGGAACTAAGGATGCGTAAAAATACTCGAAAAATTTAAAACAAAATTGGAGTCAAATTTTAGTTTGGTGCCGATTCTAAAATTTTTATTATCAAATTATTTGGTTTAGTACTTAGTTCTACTATTCGAGAATTGAAAATAATCCGATAACTGATTTAATAACTTAAAAACTATTAAATTTATTAATTTTATAATAAAAAATTATATATTTTATTTTATTATTTTATACGCTTAATTTGTAGTTATTTTATTTATTTTGTTAATACACAAACATAAAATATTATGGGATCTAAAATTTATTTAATTTATATCTTTTAACAATAAATTAAATTTTTTTTTTCATTAATAATGCTATTTTATTTATATGATTCATAATTATATTTTCATATTTTATTTAAATTGCATAAGTTTGAATAAGAGCATTTTTATAATTTATTATTATATACTTAACATTTTTTTGAAAAATAAATATTTATAGTAAATAATATTTTATTTAAATTTTATTAGATTATGATTTTAAATCAAAGTGTTTAAATGATCATCTGTCTATAAATTAAAGTCTAGAAATGCCTCTTTAATATGTTACAAAACAACAGTTGGAACTAAAAGCTAACCGAATTTGAACAAAAACTTTTGATTTGGGTTCAAAGGGACTCGATTTTATTTTCGTCCCAAAAAGTGTGTAACCAACCTTAGTCGCAATTGATTCGAGTTCAAATTTTATGTAAAACCGATTTGAACCGATCTCTATAAGGAACGAGTGGAGTCTCTAGAGATCTAATCAGACAATAGGCATACATTATTACATTGGAGAAATCAAATTAGAACAATCTGTGGTTTTTGAATAACTGCTGTCGATTTTAATCGTGTGAGAAATACTCAAAGTACGATAAAAAAAAATGTAGACATTCAAAATATATAAAACTAATATGAATTTTGGTATTAATTAGTAATTAAAAAGGAGAGGAATATACTTTGATTTGATTTAATAGAACTAACTTTAATGTAATAAATTTCGTTCTTCAAATATATTATGAGAAATAACTATAAAGTTCAAGCTACATATAAAACATATGTGATAGCAGGATATTATTATAGTCTAAATATGTGTTCGCATATAAAAATGCATTTCTAGCTCTTTAGTAGAACTCTTGTTGTTTTTTTTGGGATAATTATATTTGGGTCCTTGAGTTTAACGCTTAATAATGTACAATTCTATATTTTTTAAATTATGACATGGGGAGGAGAGAGAGAGGGAGGGGTAAAATGGTAAATTTAAAATTTTTTAATAATAAAAATATTAAAAAAAAGATCTATTTAATTTATTAAAATTTAGGGACCCCAATGTTTTAATTTTAAAAATGTGGACCTGTGCATTATTAAGTGTTAAACTCAGAGACCCGAGTGTAATTATCTCTTTTTTTATAATAGAGCTCTTGTTAATTTGTTCTCTCTTGCATTGTTAGACATTTTGTATTTGTCGCATTTTTCTTAGTTTTATTTTTGCCCCTAATAATGCGCCGTGGTTTTCCGCCAGATTTTTGATTTTCGCACGAAGAAAAATCAATCTCATGTTATAATTTAAATTTTATTTAACTCAATTCTAATCACAATAATTTTACTATTTATGTTTGAACCACTCAAATTTCATGTATGTATAGTATTTCATGTTCGAATCAAAAAAACCTTGTTTGTATTAGGGGTGGCAATTTTTTATTTAATCTGTAAACCGGACACGATTTAATTGAGTATGGGCCATTGGGTCAAGCTTATTCGAATATAAGTCATAAATGAGTCGATCCAAATTTGATTGATCTAAGAGGAACTAGATACGAGTTAGTGAGTTGAGTTCAGTTTATCAAAATTTATATTTTTTTCTTTACTATTAATTTAAATATTGATTTTTAGATGCATAAGTATTATATAATTATTAATTTAGTGGTATTTTTAATATTTTAATTTAATTTAATGAATATATTAATTCAAAAGTCAAAAATATTGAATTTATCAAATTTTGATAATATCTGGAATTATAATAAACGGGTTGGCAAGTTAGATTGGGTAACCTATTTTATAAATAAGTTGGATAAAAATCTTGATACTCGACCCATTTAAAAAATAGGTCAAATTTGAGACAAGCTTAAATGAATAAGATCAAAAAATAAGTTGACCCAAATTGACCACCGAACTCGAAGTGTCATCCCTATTTAGTACATCATTTTCTTTGCAAAGCTTGTGCTACGAGGACCTAGAAGAAATATTTCGTTAAAAAAATTATCAAAACTAATTTGAATGGCTCCCTGTACGGTTGATTATCAAAATTCTTCAATGATGCGGATGTTCAAGAAATCCCCAAGATTCCACTCCGCAATACAAATAGGAATTTGGGCCTATGTCAAAACATAAAACTATACGATCAAAAGTGTTTACCATGTTATAAGAGAGCTAGCCCTTAATATCTCAAAAATTTGTAAAGATTATATCTCAACTTTCAAGCTCTACGAAAGACATCCTACAGAGCCAAATAAGTTGCACCTGTTGCTTTTCATCACCAGAAACTATAGAGCATATCTTGAGGAACTGTCACTTTACAATAAAGATATAGACTACTACTAATATATCTCACTCTGTTTATTCAAATATGAAATACTATATAAAAGATTGGATCTTTCATTTCCTAATAATTTTTTTTGTCGTTACACATATTTTCTTTGCAATATTCTCACAGATGATGCAGAATAATAGAATCTCGAAGCTAGCAGGGAATAATAAACAAGAGTTCAGAAATGATCATCTTTCATGCGGAGGATTAGTGTGATGTGAAGGAATTTACAGAAAGCAATGAAGAGATAGGTGATGGACCCAAAGCTCAAGGCTAATTTTTTGAAATAATAGACTTGTATAATATTAAATATTAACTAAGAACCTAGATATAATTTACCTTATGTATATTTATACATTCATTTTTTCTTAGTTGCAGATGAATTAATTTCTTATTGAATTTTCTATCTTATTTACTTTCCTAAAATAGAAGTTGGAAAGATAATATCTTCTTCAGAGTCATTGAAATTAATTTATAATGTTTATAATTGATGCAAATCAGGGAGACATCTAATTTCCTTGATGAATTGTCCATTAATTTGGCCCTACTGGAAAGGTGCTCATTTATGAAGTTAAATTAAAAAATTTAAATTAAAACAATTAATAATCTGAAATGTTATGTCTGCCCAAAATAAATGCATAAATGCATTTTAGAGTACTTAGAATAAAAAATATTAAAAAAATATAATATTATATATTACATTTTATTAAACTTACATAAATAACATTTAAAACTACTTAACTAACTTCACATTATACATAATTTTTAATTAAATTTTTTTTAATTTAAATTTAATTTTAAATTTATTAAAATTAATCTTTCTTTCAAATGTATCCTCACATAAAGCGAATTTCTCTCAAATGGATAAGCATATGGGCCCAATCGAACCGTCTATTGGACTGCATCGGCGGGCTTCCATCTTTTCTCCTTCGAGGATAAGATAGAAGAGGGATGTGGGCTCCACCACCTCTCTATCTGTTGCTAATAGCCGCAATATACAAATATTCCATATTTCAAAAACAATTTAAAATAATCTTAACCATCCGTTCCTTCTTTCGAAATCCACCGTCCGTCTCCAGAGCAACCGTCCATCCAACGGCTACAATGTCCCGTCGATGGGCAGTACACGAAACAGGGCGCAACCGCCTCAGTGGCTCAGTCCTCACTCATCCCGTGCCGGCGCACGTTATTCTTTCCGGCGCACTATAAGCGCCCCTCCACCCAAATCAGATATATCGAATCCCCCGCCGTTCTCCTCCCCTAAGCTTCTCACTTCTACAGATATTTCTCTCTTCCTGTCTGGTTCTCTTACAATGGCGTCGGCGGGAGCAATCTCCGGTACCGGAAGCGGAATCTCCGGTCTTCTCTGCCTACGGCGATGCCAGCAGGCTAGGGATCCGGTGTCCCGTTCCGTTATGGCGGCATCACGGTCCGTCAGCGGTGGCGGCAGCGTCATTTGGGGAAGGCAGCTTCGTCCGGCTCTGATTCTCGATCGGACGGCGCTCTCTCTTCCGGCGAACATTCCTGTAACCGAGAAGCAGGATATTCTCCGGCCGGCCTCAGCTACCGCCTCGTCGTCTCCGGCCGAAGGGAGCGATTCTGCCGGGTGAGGTCCGTCTCCTCTGTGACGGCCAGACCGCCCGAAAACTAACCCGATTCTTCTTCCAGCTCCGGATCCTCCAACACATTTTGAAAATGATTGAATAATTTTCTATTATTTTCATTTTTTTCCTCAGTGAGGCGCCGGTGGCCTTCACTGTGAAGTACAAGGCTCTAATCACGGGCTCCTTCTTCTTCTTGTGGTATGGACTGCAGAAGTTCCGGTGAAACATGAAATACCGATTATGCCGTTGTATCAGTCACATAACTACGGTATGTGCCATTGCAGGTACTTCCTCAATGTGATCTTCAACATACTCAACAAGAAGATATACAACTACTTCCCGTATCCATAGTAAGTAAGCTTCTGTATTATCGTGGGACCCTTTTTTTTTTAATCTTCTGGCTTCTTATTTGTCGATGTTGGTGCTTGGTGTTCCCCCTCGCCAGCTTCGTATCCGTGATTCATCTGTTTGTGGGCGTCGTGTATTGCCTTGTGAGCTGGGCCGTTGGCCTTCCCAAGCGTGCTGTAAGTTGTTCTGTTGCATGTTGCTTTCGTCCTTATTCGCATTCTTCTTTAATTCTTTTTCCTTTGATTTTGGAGAAATTAAAAAAAGAACCTCAAACATGTAAATATTATATGCTATTTTGGAGATGATTGCGTCAATTAGCCAAAATTGGGGATCTTAAGCTGACATGTACACGGTTTTTGATTTTGTAATCCATATCCCACCATAAAAGATGAGAAAATAAGTTAGGGGGCATTTGGTTAATGTTTTTTTGATGTTATGTTATTTAGAGAAATTAATTATTTGATTTGATGACATATATAGATAATCTTATAAAATATTATAGAATTGCACTCAAGAGATAACATATAGATGTTAGGATATTAAATAATGTCAAGACAATATTAAATCAAATGCCGCCTAAGTTTAATTGATGATACCAAATTGTGAAGTTGAAATATGCCGTTATAAAAATGAAAACTTTGACAAAAATCTCAAATTAGTTATAGCTATTATTTCTGGATGGTTGTGTTAATACAAATTTTTATCATTTGAATTGGACCTTACATGCGTCATAAGTTGATGCATGAGTATCAAGGGTCAACGCAATGGTCAAAAGATTAACGAACAAGAGCAAAGGTGGTTCATGAACTCCTTCTAAGAACAAAAGAAACAACTAAGCAAATGCGTGGCTCAAGCTACAAGATGATTTCATGACAACGTTCAGCTGCATTCTAATAACTCAATCATTAGCTAGGTCAGACGGTACTAATCTATACTACCTCATAACTACTAGGCAATTCAAATAGCCGGTCAAGTTTGCGCACAATATCCTACACAGATGGCACTAAAATCGATCATCTTTCCATGGCCCTAACATAAAGGATGCACGTTCCTATGGATTACGGTAACATAACCTTTTCTTACCTTAGTTCCACTACACTTACAAACATTGAATGCTAATGTCAAAAGGAACTGTCAAAGAATATACCATAGAATATTCATCACCCTGTACATGCCAACAACCTCAATCGACATTAAAGGAACTACCAAAGATGGTGACGTCTCAGGAAGAGGCATCCTTAAGCGATGACGACAGCACCTCACAGGAATCACCAAGTAAATTTGACAGCCTTGATAATTGCTCCCTTTTGAAAAGATCACTCCATCATTATAAAGAAGCAAGTCTCCTACCTATTAGGTAGGATATGATGAAGCAAAACTCTCCAAACTTCTTGATATCCATTTTGTGTAACCTCAGTTTTGTAATGCAACAAACTTAGTGGAATCTTAGTATTGCCTGCAACGATGACGACACCATCTTCAGCTTGGCTTGGCCTAGTGGTGGGGACACAAATCAGCATTGTATCCGCAGTTGAGATAATACCACACATACTTGATTGATAGAAGGTCCCAATAGATTTCGTGCATATTGAATTGATTGATGATTTCGTATTTAGGCGACGCTAATTAATGAAAAATTTGAATTATGAGGGATGAATTAGAGATATGCCATATTTAAAGTTGATTTTATGTTTATAACAGAATTTGTTTTAGCAATTATTATTGTTTTTTTAAATTTTATTATGAGGTCTCTATATAAAGGTGGCTGCCTTGCGTTGCAATAGATTAAATTGATGAATGAAATTTGACTGAGTGAAATTAGATTGAGTTGTTAAATTTTGGTAAAGAGAAGGGTATAAGCTAACCTAATGTGAGAATCCTTTAAGCAAAAAAATCACTCATTTCTTCTTGCCTCTCTATGCCATCCATGCTAGTCTCAACCATATCTCCAACCGGTTAGCCTCCTAAGTGTACTAATGCGTTTGCTCGTGCAAAAACAAGCCTACACAGATCCCCTGGAGATGGAAAATTCGTCCACCCGGTTTCATCAATTTGTAAATTCTTCCGTATGCAAGCTTCTTTTTTACGCGCGGCAATGCGGGAAAACCCGCTTTCGTGGTTGGGCATCCTATGCAACACATCTTTGCGCGCAACCAGTAGGCACGACCTTCACTTGTTGCCATGCACATTCTCTTTGTCTGTTGGCTTGTTTTGGCCCCATTGGTTGCTTGCGCTATTTTTGCCATGCATCATTTTCATGTAACTCACGTGCGTACCAATCCTCGACTATATCTCGTTGGGCCATGTTTGTTATTGCCCACACCAAAGGTTGCATCCCTATTCTGCTTCGCCCATACTGCTATCATTAGAGTTCATTGATGAAATTGCAATTCAGTGTTCAGAATTCTTCACTGTAGAGCTAGGTGCCTTGAGGTCAGTGCATACAATTTGATAAAGGATTTATAGTTTTGAAAATTTTTGATTAATCAAATTGATTGAATTTTCTGCCCACTTAATTATTCAATTGGCTTTAAACTAAGAGATCCAAATTTATTTGAAAGATTTAGTTATTGTTGGTATTTATTTTGTGAGACGACTAAATTATTTCTGAATATTGGATATGACTTATTGAACTTAGCTCTACTGCCCTAATTTAATTGATAAATTTTTATTTATCAAATGATCGGATTTAATTCTAATTTTAAAATAATTTTATTTGCAGGATTAATAATCTTGTTTATCGTAAAATTATATTTTAAAAATTAATATGAACTTAATTTTAATAATTTGCTATTTAAATATTGTTGTTTTAAGAATTAAATATTATTCATATTTCCTGTCCTGCATCACCTAGATCCCATTACTTTTACTTTCCTTGTTCTTTTGCTATTGTTCATTATGAGTATTTTTTGTGAGTGTTGTAATGAGAGTATTGTAGTATTTAAGTATGTGAGTGACTGTGTGTCTTTGTACTCTAATTTAAATGTATAAGTGTCAGGACCGCATTGTATATGGTGCAGATTATAGGATTGGACCATCTGATTCTTGAAAATAGGCGATAGAGAAAAATGAACTGTTTGTCTATTACTATCCGTTCATGCAATTTCAGATGGTTCTTGGCAAAAATGGATAGTCCATTCTAGCTATTTCAGATGAGCTTCCAACAGTTTTGACAATTCTTTTGTAGTTCGTACCAACATTCCAGTAGTTACAAGAGGTTTCAATTGCCTAGTAAAGTGCTAAAAAGCTCTATTTTGTCAGAAAAATGAAGCTTTGGAAGGAGTTGATTTTGAGGTTTTGGAAACCATGAAGATTCTACTAGCTAGAATTGTAGGGGATCTATTGATATAACCTTCAAGGAGGAGAGGATCCAAATCGGAGTTCCTACAGGTTTGTTGCACTAGTTGAGGGGATGTAGTGTTTGGGATTTGAGTCCTCGTATCACTCTCATTTATCTATTATTTTTTTACATACATTTAATCCTAGTTTACTTTCCTTATTCTCAATTTCTCATTGTTTTAGAAGTTTATCCTTGTATTGTGATAAACCTTATCATCCACAATCTCCAAAGGCTTATCATCTGCAAAATAGATCATTTTGAACTTCTCAACGATAAAATTCTATTATAATTCTTTGCTTGAGGTAGAGTGAAATTGTGCACCAGTTCTATTATTTGACTTTATAGGATATCGATGCTTAGCACCAAAGCATCATGATCCTCTTCAGTTATTGCATTCACAGACCTATCATCATCTTAACTCTATCTTTTCATTTTTGGGGCTTTGCAATATCTTCTTAGATGATCATTCTTGCTACAATTATAGTAATCATTCTCGTTGTGTGGCCTTGACGTGCTTCTTTCCATAGATTGGATGTATAGCGTTGGCTTCTTTAAAAACTTCCTTTCTCTTGCGAATTGTTGCTGCTTGTTGCTACATCATCGACCTAGTTGATGAAGAATTCATTTTTTGGACCCTAAAGTCGACTCTAAAGGGAGATTACAAAAGCAAAAGAAGGAATACATGGGGTTTTCATATTTTAAAAAATCTCACTAAGACCAAAGGGCCCCATATTAATGATTGCCTCCCATTGATTGTGGGTTGATGTTAATACAAAAATTCATTAGTTGGCATGGGCCTTACACCTATCATAAGTTGATGCGTCAACATCAAGGGGAATCGCAATGGTCAAACGGTCAATGGACAAGAGTAGAGGTGGTTGTTAAAGGTTGATGACTTTTTTAAGACCCGACCAAATGATTCAATAGACATGTGGTTTGAGCCACAAGAAGATTCCAAAACAAAGCAAAACTACATTCCCATGACCTAACGACAAGATAGGTCAATTGAAAGACAATCTCATACTTTCATGGCTCCTCAACCAGACTTCACTCTTGAAAGCACCCCCCACAGATGCACGAATTAGTGCATAGTATCCTACATGGATGGCACCAAATCCAAACATCTCTGTGAGACCCTATCACAAAGAACAATTGTGCCGTCCAATTAGGGTAACAAGATCACTTTCTAACTTCAGTTCCACTATACTTGCAAACGTGAATACTAATGCCAAAAGGAAGCCCCATGCATGCCAACAGAAGGTTCATCTTCCCATGCATGCTTACAACCTTAGCAAACATTGAAAGTACTAAACATGGTAACGTCTCAAGAAGAGGCATCCTAAGGTGATGGTGACAACATCTCATAAGAATTCCCAAGCAAATCTGGTAGCCTTGAGTACTACTCCCTCTTTAAAGATTTCTCTAAGAAAGATTGCTAGTAGAAATTCTTCCGCCTACTAGGCAGGATGAAGTGAAGCACTGCCATCACAATTCCATGATCTCCATCCTATGTATTTCCCCTTGAAACCTTCTTGTATAATAGTTCTATAATGAAGCAAGTCTAATGGAATTTTTAAGTCACCTACACAAAAAGAAGTCATATGGTTTTGCTTGGTTTTTTCATGCAGAAACTCTGTGATCTTTGCTTTTGTTCTCTTTTGTGTCTTTTGTTTTTTATTCCATTCTCCCATGCCACCAGACTTGTCTGTTAGACCCCATCTAGTGATTTTGATGTAGCGAGATACTGTGTTTGATGATCTCTCAGGTGAGAGATCAGCCTTTCGTCCAAATTGACAAATTTTTTTCATCAATAGATTGATTGGTTGCATGTTCCACATCATCATATTAAATTTGTTTTTTTATTTGATGTGCATGTGGTTATAAGTAGATAAAGTTGAGCAATTACTGTAGTGCTTTCGTGTGCGATGAGTTCTTTGCATGCTTTCTGACTTCCTATTTTGTATCTGTGAAGCCAATCGACTCTAATTTATTAAAGCTTCTTATTCCGGTTGGAGTTTGCCACGCCATCGGCCACGTGACCAGCAATGTTTCCTTTGCTGCTGTTGCAGTTTCATTTGCCCATACAATCAAAGGTATCACCAAATATGACTAAGTTACTCTCCATACATTGTATCATAATTCTGTAATTCCTTGTAGCCTTGGAACCTTTTTTCAATGCGGCGGCTTCACAGTTCATCCTGGGCCAGCAAATTCCCCTGACACTGTGGCTATCTCTTGCGCCTGTTGTGATTGGTAATATTTCACTAATTTCATGGGTTTTGTTGCAAATATAAGTAGCCTACGATTGAACGATTCTTGAGCCTTTACTACATGCCACCCTTGGTATCGCAGGTGTTTCTATGGCCTCTTTGACAGAGTTGTCATTCAACTGGACTGGATTCATTAGTGCTATGATTTCAAACATTTCCTTCACTTATAGAAGCATTTACTCAAAGAAAGCAATGGCATGTCTCTATTTTCCCGTGTTGATTCTCAATTTTTCATTCAGTCTGCCTGTTCTTACTCCTGCTTTATGCTTTTACAGACTGATATGGACAGCACAAACTTGTATGCTTATATTTCGATTATTGCGTTGTTTGTCTGCATTCCTCCTGCTATAATAGTGAGTATATCCTCTGATTCTATTATTACTTGTTTTGCCAGCTGTGCTGGTTCGTAAAAGGATTTAAGCTCATTTTTTTCTGTATCATAAGATCTGTTCAATTTCAGTTTTTTTTATCCTTATTTTCATTCCTTTTTTGCCATTCATTGTTTTGATTTTGTATGTGTTGTTATCTCTTATCTACGACAATCTTTAGGCAGAGATTCTAATCATGTTGCCCTGTTTGGTGGGCATGGTCATTTTTTCAATTTTTTTTATAAAAAAAATATATATATATTTTTTGAGATATATATGATGAGAAATAAAGTTAGTTAATTGTAAGAATATTAAAGAAAATTAGTTGATGTATTGAGAATTCTATAGGCTACTTTATTAGAATTTATTATTGGATGTACCATTTAAGAACTTTAATAGAATTTGATGTTTAACATTGAACCTTAAAAAAAAAAGCATTCAACCTTGAAAATGAAGGTGAATCATCGCTTGTTCTAATGAAATTTCAATTGCTTTCTAGGAAATTTTGGTATGATTTGTATATATATTCAGAAATATTTTGACGGTAGATTATGGAACATAAGAATGTAAGTTTCACTTGAAATTTGATGTTATTCTCAGCTCATCTACTGCTAGTTATTTTCTGTTTAAATTTATTTTCAGAAAACAATTTTTCGTTTAATTTTACAAATTGTTTTGTTTCCATAACATGTTCTGTAATGGAAACTATTAGATGAAATTGCTTTCACTACTAAATATGTTACTCAGTATCTTCAATATTTAGGTGCACATATCATTATATTTAAAATGCAATCAACAATTTTGTCACTCTAGTGGGACTTGGACCTCTAGCCTGTGAACAATTAATAGGAGAATGCAATGGATAAATTCAATTGAGTTTGTTTAAACATGACTTCTTCACCGGAGTTACCATATAGTTCCTCATTTGAGCTTTTAATACATATGTTTTGCAAGAATCATCCAGTGTTTCCACTCTAAACTTTCCAACCCCCAAGTTCAGTGACTAACTCGACCAAAAGCTACCTTGGTGCATATACACAAAAAATTAATGGCTTTACAACTCTTTTTGTTCAATGTAGAACTTGTAAGTATTTGCATTCATGACCTACCTGTTAGTGCTCAAAACGCAGTTTGAAGGGCCTCAGTTGCTGCAACATGGCTTCAACAATGCTATTGCCAAAGTGGGATCAGCAAAGTTCATTAATGATTTGTTCTGGGTGGGCATGTTCTATCACCTCTACAATCAGGTATTCTCTTTGTTCGGGCTTGCGTGAATTTGTTATCATCAATGGTGATGATTTCATACTTGTTGAAAGTTGACGAGCTCAGATTTCAGATAACCGGAATGTGACCAATGTATCAATGCAAATAATAATAATATCCTTACCTGCAAATTTCCCCGAAGAATGTATCAAGTGGATTAATTTAAATTGATGTTTTCCAAAATAGAATTCATATTATTGTAATTAAGATAGCTCACATGAAATGGATTATCATCTTTGTTTTATGGTATAATCGTTATGGTTTTCTGTCAAAAGCATGAATCAAACAGGCACCAGATTTTTGTAATTATGACAGCTCGGAATATGCTAATTAAGTTTTTTCTCATGTTTAGATTACATCGCATATAGCTACTTTCGTTAGGCGTATAAAAAAACTTTGAACCTCAGATGATGTATAATCTGATATGCAAGTTATTTAATTTTGCTCACGCATAAAGTTTGACTGAAAATATCACCGTAGGCCAAATAGAATGTGGATTTAATGGAAAAAGTGATATCCCATCAGCTGGTGCTATTTTTTAATCAGTTAAAGTACTTATACCTTAGATGATGATTAGTTCAATCTTGAGTTCTTACCAAAATATTAACGTATAATATGCTGTTGTGCTTCTATGCTAAATTCTTAGGTGGCTATCTTTCGGGGTAACTTTAATGGTGATCACTTATTTGTATGACAGGTTGCCACCAACACTTTGGAAAGAGTGGCTCCTCTCACCCATGCAGTTGGGAATGTGTTAAAGCGTGTATTTGTTATTGGCTTCTCGATCATAGTCTTTGGTGCGGCTCTTTTCCTTTTTATCAACTTATTATTTTGGGTATAATGCCATTCTAAATCTTGCCTTCTGCTTTCGATTGTGAACAGGAAACAAGATTCCAACTCAAACAGGCATTGGAACCGTCATTGCCATTGCAGGAGTTGCCATTTACTCCTACATTAAGGCAAAAATGGAAGAGGAGAAAAGGGTATGTTGCCTAAATTAAGTTGCATTAGTATCATTATTTTTCAGAGCTGGCCTAGGGCTGTAAACAAACCAACCTGAGCCAAGTAGTGGTCTGTTTATGTTCATGTTCGTTTACAAAAACTGAGCTCAAGCTTGTTTCAAATTTGTTCGAGCTTGATTCGTGAACAGAAAGGCATATTTGGTCTTGGTTCATTAATGTGTTCGCAAATGAGTTCATTAATGTGTTTATGAATGAATTCATATAAATCTAAGTTCATGAATATAAAAATCATAGATAAGCTCATATATATAAAGGATATTAATGTGTTCATGAACAAGCTTATTATTATTATAATTCATAAATTTTTTTTGTTAATAAATAAAAAATAATAAAATCTCTAAAAAAGTATCATATCAAGTCTTATAATTAACGAGTATGTTCATACACTTCATATGAAAGTTCACGATGTTAATTAGTTGAACACTAGTATGTTTAAATTCTTTTATTTATCAATCAAGCTTTTAAAATTATGTTCAAGCTAGTTTGTTAATATTGATGAACCGAACATGAACAAGCTCTTATCGAGCTGTTCATCAAATGCTTGGTTCATTTACATCCCTAAATTGACCATATTGGGCTCTATTTCATCGTTCCCTGTTTGCCAATACTTAATGTCAATTTTACATTTGCGTATATTAGTGTACAACGACTAATCCAGTTAATAATCTCATGTTGTATTTGAGAAATTATGCGTATGTTGTATTTGAGAAATTATGCGTTTAGGTGATGTAATACTTTACTCGTTCGTAGTCTATAAGTGCTTGCACATATGTCACAGCCCGCCATCTTAACCATCTTACACTCGACGGTAGTGGGGGTGTGACCAAAAATTTTTGGCAAAGAAACATCAAGTTCGACGATATCAAAATTGAGCATATAATAAAACATTTATTACAGATCACATTATCTGCTCACTCAGCAAACATCATACACAAAGTTTATTACAATTTAAAAACAACAGGAAATAAGTGACAGCTCAAGCCTCGCCAATCCCTTTGCCCTTGTTTCGTGTTTGATCGTGTTGAAAAGTACCTGCCAAAAAGGCATCAGCATCAGCCTCAAAGTACTGAGTAAACAAAGCTCATACTACTAAAAAAAATATTTCATTAGAACACAATATCAGTAGATTAACCCAACAAATTTAATATCAACATTCGATCACGATGTTAGGAAACCACTCTAACATTGATTACCTTAACGTCGTGCGAAAGTACAAAGTTCATATCAACGCCCCTTAACAGGGTTCATTATACCATGCAAGTAAATTCCATAATATCATTTACGATATTATAAAAATATGAAACTACGGACACGATGTTTGCACAAACACTGTAGACAAACCTCGACCACGATACGTGCACCGACAATCCTCAGCTGCCGAACATCGGACCGTCAAATTACAATTAGTCAAACATCGTTTCTCCATAACTTCGTGCTATCAGTTTTACCCATAATATTGGTATACTTACAATATTCGTGTTTTCGTGATAGTACCACTCAACATATCAGTCCCACCAAACATCGGGGACGACGATTATCCCACCAAACATCGGGATGACGATTGCTCAACCGGTTCTGATTTCTTAGTGTATTGCCTCTCTGCCCAAACTCACTGGAATTGTCCTCAGCGACTACCCATAGTACCACATATTCCAGCTCACTGCCAATGCTGCCCTCATCGATAGACTGATCTTCCGTCATCATCTTTGTCAATATTATCCTCAGCGGTAGACTGGACTTACAGCATCATCTTTGCCAATACTATCCTCAGCTGTAGACTGGACTTACAACATCATCTTTGTCAATACTACCCTCAGCAGTAGATTGGACTTACTACATCATTTTTGTTAATACTGCCCTCAGCGGTAGACTGGACTTACAGCATCAACATCACTACTTTCCAGTTTGGGCAAACACCTATACTACGAGAAATCGAAAATCACCTTTTCTCACTCTTTCTTTCACAGTTTATTTCTTTAACACAAGTCCTCTAAACTTGGCTTTCAAGTTACTCTCTGTAACGTTATCTTATTCAGGTAACAAGAAGGTAACAGAGCAATCATAGAATTTATTCACATAAATATTCAGTTATAAATTAAGAATTTCATGCATACTTCTTTAAAGAAATACATGCATACTTTTTTGTACAAAGTAAAAGATTCATAGCTCTATCTTTTTTATATTTATATGCATGAGATTTTCCTACCTTGCGTCTGTCATTTTCAAGAAAATAAATGAATATTAGCTTGGAATCTCTCCTACTTCAAGTTCGTTTTATCCGCTGGGCTATTTCTCCAATTTTTAGGGAACCAGAATCACAGAAAGTTAATGAGAGCGAAAAGGACAGAATAAGAAGAATATATATATATTCTCTTGCATGTTTTCATGCAACTCAACACTTGGCATGATTAAGAGCTATAATATTCTCTTACATGTTTTCATGCAACTCAACACTTGGCACGATTAAGAGCTGGCTTACACCAACTCTTTAGGACTTACCCACCAACCGCATACTATTCCAACACCTGACTTCAGAATTAGCTATACACGTGGCACCAAGAATCCATACTACATAACATCGTTCACGAGGTTTCACGTTCATCGTTCACGACGTTATGCCTAACTCATACCTCCGAGGTAGTGTCCAAACAATCACATTCACTTTAGAACCAAAATATAGAGAACAGAGATACCTGGACGTTACAACATAGGTGGGAATGTGGGATGAGCCTGTTGCGCACATAGCCCATTAAATGGCCCATTAACGTTGTTAAATTTTTTTAAGTTTAATATGGATTTTTTTTCTTAGTATAAAGTATATACTTTTCTTGCTTAGTATGAATTTTTTTTACTTAATATAGACATTGTTGTGCCACACAAAGTAAAAAATATTCATACTAACTAAAAAAATCTCTATACTAAATACAACTAAGTAAAAAAAAATCTATATTAAGCAAAACATATTTATACCAAGCAAAAAATATTTATATTAAGTAAGAAAATATCTATATCAAGTAAGAAAATATTAATGTTAAGAAAAAAATGTAGCAGTGTTAACTCGTCGTTTAATGGGCTGTGAGCACAACGTGCTCTACTTATCTATGTAGTGCACGCTTATAGGCTAGTGAACGTATGACTACTAATAGCTAAAGAAAATGAGGAGTAGTTGCAAGATAATATCTTAAGAGAATGGACTCACTAGTGCAGTGAGCAGCACCTGATAGATTTTTTTACCTGATAAGTAGTAATAAAGGAAACAATGAATCATCCCACATCGAAAGGGAATAAAAGTTCCTAAACTATATTAGTAAATAACCTAATCTCAAGTTTTATAAAGTTGCCTTTTAGGGAAAAAATTATAAGACTAATGATGTGAATTTTGTAGTTAAAAGTGCTTGAGTTGGAGGAAACTCGAGATAGGTTATCTCCTAGGAGGTACTAAACTCACATAGTTCTCTGAAGTAAAAGTATTCAATACCTCTATATTTGAATTATGAGATGCTACAGAACAGGTGAGGTGTTATCTCACCTGAATTTATCGTGTTTTTATGATGGATTTGTGTGTTGCATTCTTGTACCAAACAGAGGCCTAGCCCACTAAACATAAGAAAAAAATTCATACTTTCACAATTTCATTGTCTTCTTGTATTCATCGTACCTCTGTCGACCTCTATTGCATACAGAAATCACCAAAATTTTGAAATATAGTTATCATATGTTCATCATTAGCTCGATTAGATTTGAAATATAACATCTTTTACTCTTTGTTATGCTTACAGAATGCAAAAACCGCTTGAGGGGAGAGCAGAAGTAATGGGGACACTGAACTTTAAGATTATTTGTGAAGACTGCATTTCTTTGTCAATGGGGAGGAAGCTGGTGGTAATGGTGTTATATGGATCGAAGGAATTCGCAGGTTCACCCACAGCTAAAATTTCGTTTTTTTTTTTAAGTGTCTTATTTTAGTTTATTTAATTTATTTTCCAGTTCAAGTCAGAAGATTATTGCCAATTTGCCAGCACCTGCAATGACGTTTTTCATATGTGATGTATCAATTAAAATAAATCTGGCTGAAATCAGATGATTATTTGCATTAGATTACATGCTGTATTAAAATTTAAAACTATTTTTATGCACGGTCAACATCTAATTTTCAATACTTATATGTGACATGCTTGGAAGTGAATTAAATTGCAGTTTAACCACTTTGTATGTTATTATTCCCTTCAGTTGCGCTATGCACTCAAAAGTGATAGGAACATAAATTACACCCAGATATCTGAGTTTAATGCATAATAATATACAAATTTATATTTTTAAAATTATAATATTAGTTTCTGAATTTTAATAAATTATTAAATATTTTTATTAATTGTTTTATAAAATACTATTATATTCTTTCCCCTTTCTCTCTCTCTCCTCTCGGGAGGAGAAAAAAGGGGAGGGGTATAATGATAAATTTTAAAAAAATTTAATAATAAAAAATAAAAAGATTTATTTGATATGTATTAAAACTCAGGAATTTTGATGTTATAATGTAGACTTGTTCGTTATTAAGTCTTAAATTCAAGGACTTTGGTGTAATTTATCTTAAATTTTATATTTGTATAGTAGAGTTGGCATGAGTGTCTTCATGTTATGAAACCAAATAATTTCTTTGGCAGTGGTGTTTTCTGTTTATTTCAACACTTTATTTGTTGAATGAGATTATTTTAATTCGCAATAAAATAAATATAAATAAAACATTACATTAAAAAAAAACATAGTTGAGTCTCCTGACACTTTGGGTCTTTTAATTTTAAGTACTTTTAATGCAATTTTAACACTTTAGTGTAAGTTCTAATTGTAACGGTTGTAGTTTACGATTGGTAGATCAGTCAAAAAAATTTTATTTCCATTTATTGATTATTATAAATCATTCATCTTTTTTACTATTGATAATCAGTAAATGCAAAATGCAAAATGATTAAACATTTAAAATAATATGATTCATCAAATGAAATAAACAATAGTTTTTTTTTCTATGGAAGATAAAGACGAAAGTTATTTTCATACAACTAATATCAGTTTGTAATGGAGAAATAAGATTGAATGTTTCTAAAATTTGAAAGCCCGATGCTATTTTAGTACTGAGAACCATTTCTATAAAAAAAATACTAAGAATCATGTGTTTTTTACCTAAAATTAATCAAAGTATATAATAAATAAAGAATAAAATATATTTAAGATTTTAAATTTAGAGTGTAATATTATGTAAATTTATGAATTAAAATTTTTAATATCTGATTTTCTGAATAACGTATAATATGTTGACTAATTTTTTAAATTTTTTAGTATAAATATTTTTTAAAAATATTATTTTATTTTATTTATCTCTCTCCTCTCCCGCCACCTCTCTCTCCTACTGCTGTCTTTTTCTCCTCTCTCCTCATCCTCTCTCTACCATCTCTCTCCCCTCTCTCTCTCTCCCCTCCTCCATTAGTTAAGGCTGTTAATTTTGATCGAAGATCGCTCGAAAATTAAATTAAATTTTAGATTGAATCGAACTCGATTCGATCTAAATGAGCCAACTACTGAGCCATTTTTTTGGCTCGAAAATTTTATCAATCCAATCTTGAGCCAGCATAGGATCGAATCGAGATAGCTCGAAATCGCATAGATTAAAAAAATAAAAATATTATATATATATATATATATATATATAA
>JAEMOT010002246.1:150103-168326 GCA_019297695.1 Apostasia ramifera
GGTATAATGGTACTTTTATATATTTTTTAATAATAAAAAAATAAAAAAAGACCCAGATAATATTTTTTGAAAATCTAGGGACCCCAATGATATAAATTTAAAAACGTAGACCTGTGTGATAATAACTTTTAAACTCAGGGACCTGAGTGAAATTTGCCCTAAAAAAAACACCAGCAGGAGCCCCTCTCATTCTTTTTTGAAATTATTATTACTGTCAAATTAACGTAAAATTAAGTAGAACAACTCGCCACTGATCTCTTGAAAATATGAACATTTGACAGAAGTATCGATCACACCGGAAGCATTTACTAGCTCGGGAAGCAGAGGCAGCAAGCTGGAGCCAGCGGCGGCACATGTTCTCCGGCAGCGGCGGCAGCGGCGGCCAAATAACGAATGAAATCACCCCGTGGCTTCCCCCAAACCTTGTCTTCCCGCCACCACCACCACGACCTCCAATATTAATGCCGCCTCCTTTCCGGCCTTTGCACGTTTGGGGACACCCAACGGTCGACCGCCGGCCATTACCGCCGGCGGCATTGTTGCCGCCGACACCCGCATTCCTTCACTCTCCGGCTTTTCATTGGCTCCATCAACCTACAAACATCGTTTCCTACTGGCCAACTCATTACCATGAAGTAAGCTCACTAAATCCCATATGCATACTCTTCCCTTTACATATTTTTGAGACCAAAATTTCTGAAAATTTAATTCCATAAAAATATTTTGAAGTAAAAGTCAATTGGTTGCCCATTTTGAAGTGCTCTCATAATAGAAAATTTGCAAGTAGGTCCTTAAAATTATCTTAAAATGTTTGCATAGTTTTGGTTCAAAATTTGGGAGTCATAGCATTTAGTCCTCAAGGGCTCAAGATTATTGCACGTTGGTTCATAAATTTTAATTCATGAAACTTAAATTCTTGTGGTTATGATTTTTCAAAGTTTGGTCTCTCTGCATATGGACTCATTTTAATATTATATATGTTTAGTTCAAATTAAAAATATTATTGAAGATATATGATAGAAGTACAACATATTAATAAGTATTTGTCAATATATATATAAGCTAACATACAAAAATTATAAAATATTAAAGACAAGACCAAATCAATAACTGACATGCAATTTACTTTTTTTATTACTAATATAAGACAGCTCTAATTTATTGAATAATTCATTAGATTAGTTAACGAACTGTAAAACTGTTTCTACTAATGTCACGTCAACCATTTCCCTAGCTTGTTTCTTGATGGTTTTCGTATAAATTTTAGAGATTGAAAGACAATTGGGGACAAGCACACTGATCTTGTTAGCATCTCTTTGCCAATGGCACCTATAGGTGATCAGGACCATCCGTGTTTGAGCTAAACCAGGCATGCCTCGAGCCCAAGTCATGTCAATTTTATTCGAGTTTGAGATGACTCGACACTTAATCAAGCATATACTTATGTATAATTAATAAATAATAATACATTATTTATAATTAATCCAAGTGGATTTAATCCAATCACGGCTCATGGCTTGGCTAAATAAACTCGAGCCGAGCTCAATTCAAGCTAAACATTGAGTAACTATCGATCTTTGGGCCCACCACATGACCCCTAAGCAGTAAGCACTGCCATTTTCAGAAGTGGTGTGCGCGCGCGTGTATTCTGTTCTAATGAATCAAGCAGCTTCATTGCTATTTTAATGCAGAAGAATAAACAAATGCAGAGATTTGCACCACCGGTAGCTGGAGTTCCTCCTGATGCCTTGCACAGACCTCAGCATTGGATACCTCCGTGGAAGAACAAGCCCCCCAGTTTGCAGAACGCTCATCCGGTAAGTCTGTAGGATACTTACAGTATGATCGATCTCAGTTTCATGAAGATTTGTGTTAAAAAAATCGATGCAAATAGAGATCAATTCTTACACGTAAACACAAAATTTAATGAGTTTCACTCTAAATTAGAGATGAGTCCTTGTGCAGAAATTAATTAAGATGAATAATCTAGAATATATATTCTATTTCTAGTGAGAAAAACAGGTACATATTTGAATTTATAATAATTAAAATCATACCGTTTCTTTTTGAAAAATTTTGTTCATGGGGTGTTGCCCTGTGAAAAACCTCCTCACTAGTACAAGATAATTCTTTTATAGCGGTTAAAATTAAATTACCTTAAAATATATAAAGCAAACGTCACATATTCAAACGTCGTAGTAGCTGACAAGTGTTTTACAGTAGTTATTAATTGCTATAATAGGTGACTTTAGAATTAAGGTGGTTGATTGTGGTCAATCGCATCTAAAAGAAGAATAGACCGCTAAAGAATCGTTGTTAATTATACTACTATAGACGGTAGTTCTCTATAGAAAACTACCATCTATAATTTTGCGGGAATTTTTTTTAAATAAAATATTATATTATATTTAAAAAAATTTTCTGCAACAAAAATACATATACAGTAACATACATGCATCAACTCACATATAACAAAATCATATTTTAACTGCAACATAAATATATACACAATAATATGTCTCATAATATTGAATGATAATAAGTTAAGAGTATTGATATAGAAGTATTGATCCTAATGCAGTCACCTAAAATGTTAGGTTAATTGGAGTTAAGGTGTCCACATTTATACATGCATTAGCCTCAACAACTGGTTGCAAAAAGTATTACTTGCCTAATAAATAGTATGAGAGTTGATAATTTGATTGAATCAAGTGCAAGTTATGCAAGGTTCTACTCTCATTGGCAGTTGACTCTTACTACATTCGACATTAAATCGAAAATACACTGATAGGTTAAATAGCTTATTGCTAGGAGTATGTCTTATATATATAATGAAAATGAATTCAAGTATATATGAGAGGAAAATTATTAGCTCATATTAAATGATCAATAATGTTGATACTAGAAATCTAAGAGGATTAGAAGAAGGATTTTTTACGTGGAAATCACTTAACATAGAGAAATCACGGCGTCAATTTTACGGCGACTTCAAAGGTTTTCACTAGAAAGAAAATCTTTATAGAGAAGAGAGCAGAGTTTCCCTTTTGAGAGAAAGAGAGTGAAATCAGAGAGTCATCTTTTTCTTAATGAGGTTTTTATAGCCTAATCTTAACTTATATTGATCACTTCATTAATGATGGTACGTAGCTTAACAGAAATGACCTTCATCTCTGACATGACATTAATGATGGTAGCGTGCTCAGAGCGTGGAGGCCCTACTTATATGTATTGCATGGCCCCAACAGGCAAGTCATGCCTCTTAAAAAAAAAATGAAAGTCTTTACTTTGTACTTAACTGTGTAGGCAGTTTGGTTTGGAAAGTTTGGCTTGGAAAGTTCGACTTGAGTCTTTTGGAGCGGACTTTTCATCATGTGTCTTCCGAACACTGCGTGGACGCCGCTGAGTTTCCCTTATGCTTTTGCCATACGAATCCATATATACGCTCTAGATACACTGGCGCGGATCCTAATGCAACAAACAAAAGTATCCATATTTCTGTAATAGCATAAACTTGATTAGTTAATTTGCCGAGGGATTACTTGTCTAATACAAACAAACATAGAGATTGACATCGCCCTAGAATCTGGCTATGTCTAATGTCTTCGAGAAAAACAAAATGGAATGTACAGCGAGAGAATAAGAGAAGGAAGGAAATAATAGATATTAAAATTTAAGAACTCCTATGCCTAACTAAACCAACCGAAAACGGATAAAAATTTCAAATAAGTCGCTCAGACCTGCCAACAATAATCAATTTTTATTTTATTTTATTTCAATTTTAATATAAAAACTACTTTAAATATATTATATTTTAAATAAATTTAAAAGAATCAGCCAATTTTATTTCATATTCAATATAATTTCTAATATACCAAACTTACTTTTTTTTAAAAAAAATTTAAAACTTTTTTTAAAAGGATATTTTCTTTAAAATGCCAAGCCCTAAGTGAAACCCTCTAATTAAAACATCTAACATTCAAATATGATGTAGAATTGGTTGGGATCGTTAGGGCTGTACAAAGTAACTTAACTCAAAGTTCGCTTAAAACTCGATTGAATTTGAGCTTGATTCGAGCTTCAGTACTTGAACAATTTCAAGCCAAGCTACTTGCTACAATTTAAGCTTGGATATCATTTTTAGTTGAGTCCAAGGCAAGATTAGCTTGCCCTATATAAATTTGAGCCGGCACAAAATAATTTATTTAATATATATATATATATATTTAAAGATATACAAATATATATAATCTGTTATTATGAGCTGACTCAAAATAAATTTTGAGTTGGCTCAGGCTCAAGTAATTTTGAGTTGAGCCAGCTCGACTTTGAAATTATTTCTAGTTCAAGTTGAGAGGTATTTGAAAATTGCAAGTTCGAGCTAGTATCACCTCGCTCAAACTCGACTCGTTTACAGCCCCAGGGATCACATGCACAATTTGGCTAGTACATTCTGTTCAACTCAATTCAGATCTAACCATTTTATGAAGTGAACAATCAAAAAGAAAAAAAAAAATTTAAGAATTAAGTGAGAATCATTTCATTGGATAAATGATAGAATAAAAAACAAGCAGAGAAGACAGCTTAATCTGATTATATATAGTACCGATTTGCTGTCATGTTCTTGGAGGATTCTTCTTGGTATATATCCTGATCCCACATGCATTTCATTTCTTTTCTATCTAATTTAATTGCACAGATTTTGATTATTAATCTTGTTATAAGGCAATAATATTGCATATGTACTCATTTTTCATCACTTTGCCTATTACCATCTTTCATGCACTACTTCTGGTTAATTATAATGAAATCATAATTAAATTTTGCGTATTTATGGTTATTTATTTATTTGATGATAATGTTTATGGCAATTTAGGTCCCATGGTTAAAAGCACTTTTCAAAAGTCATTCAAATTTTGTGCAAACCAAATAAATCTTGAAACTATGATGGTAAAAAAAAAGAAATTTACATGCATGATACATAAAATTATCGTATTTACTCACTAGTTACTTAAAATATAAATATTATTCCAAAAATATCATAAACACATTATATTGCCTACCACAAATTATGATATCTATTTATCACCTACTTTCTGACTTAACCTAATTATTATCAAATTAGCTGCCAATCATATTAGATTAGTCGCCACCCTATATGTATTCACATAAATATTTTATAAATGAATAATAAATATTGAATATTATTAGTAATACAAAACTATTAGGGTCTGTTTGTTTGTAGGATTTAATCTAACAAGGTTAAAATTAAATTTAAATAGAAATATTTTTTTATTGAAAGTTGTGAATAATGTGAAATAAAATTAGTTATTATGTTAAAATATGTGAGGGATGTGATATAAAGTTAGTTATTATGTTGGGATATGTGAGGAATGTGATATAAGTTAGGTATTATTTTAGTAATGTGTGTAGGATGTGAAATAAAGTTAATGTTTAATATTAAATTTTATGTGTGATGCGATATGTCTATTTAAAATCAAACTTGATAAATTTTTAACTTCTAAACAAATGGGACCTTAGTAATATCACTTTAGTATAATTCGATACATAATATTAATATGTGATATTACTAATATTATTGAATAATACTCAATGTCAATTATTTATTTCTAAAAAATTTATATAAAATATCATGATTAGGTTTGAATAAGTACCACAGTATGGACCAGATAATATTAATATGTTTAAGATATCTTTACAGTAATATTTATTTTTTAAATATTTAATAAATAAATAGGATAGTTTCATGTATAATGTGTGTAATTCCTCAAAAAAAAATTCTTTTTACATTCACGAGAATAAGAGAGACAACTATATATTAATCACAATAGGCGTACAAAATTAGTAATTAAATAGAAGATATATAATAACAATTAATTAATAAGTTCTCAAATCTCAATATTGCTATACTGTATATAAATAAATCAAATTGTTCTTCCAAATTGATCTTCTAACACCACTTCATGGTAAGTGATCTGCAGCTTCAATATTAACTAAGATTTCATCAATTCAAGTTACAACAAATGATTAATTAATTGTATATATACATGAAATATTAAATCTCTATCTGAATAATTTTCATTTCGATCATTTTCTGTGAGTTCCTCCTATAATGAAATTATTGCATGTTGAGAATATTTCAAAAAAAATATATTCTATGAATTTTTTTTTCTTGTGGATTTCAGCAGAAGGAGAGCATTGATGCAGCCATTGAGGATGTGTTAGTGAAGCCTTGGCTGCCGCTGCCGCTGGGACTGAAGCCTCCCTCCACCGAGAGCGTGGTGGCGGAATTGATGAGGCAGGGGGTGTCCACTGTACTACCTGGCTAATCGTATGTATATGTGTGTATAATCGTATATTTATATATCTATATGTATATCTATATTTATATGTGTATGTATTTATATATATTCTTTAATAAATTCAATTTGTCCTTATTTTTTTAAGGATATTACGGATATAAATATGGCATATCTATTGTTTTGTTCGGGAAATCATGTTTATTTAAAAAAAAAAAAACAATTTAGGCATGTTTGGCATGAGCAAATAATAGGCAAACAAATAAAATAATAATATTTAAAATTTATTATAAATTTTAATAATTTTATTTCACATTCAACACAAATTTCAACCTTAAAAATCAACTTTATTCACATCCAATACAAATTTCAACCTTAAAATTAACTTTATTTCACATCCTACACACCTTCTAATATTAAAATAAATTTCATTCCCATCAACTCTATAAAATAAAATATTTTTTCTTTTCTTATCCAAATTTATCCTTCAACCAAACAAGCCACCATGGGTACGCGAGTTTCACTAAATTTGATCAATTTTGTAAGTTTTGTTTCAGTTTATGTCAGATCGATACGAAACTTATTTTTATTTCGATTGAAATTCTTATATTTTTAGAATAAAATTTCTTGAAATTTGGTTAAATGTTTTTTTATTGTTATGTATTATTATTTAGATAAAGTAATTGTTTAGATTAATGATATGTATAGATAATCATTTAAAAAATTATAAAATTATTATTCGGAAAATATCGAACCAAACGCTTTCTTAAACTTAAATTTTTGAGTCAAAAATCAAAAAGATCACGGCATGTATTATACAAAAAATGTTAAAATTATTAAATTGATGATTCCAATTTACGAGCAAAATTAAATTAATTAACCAAAAGTCAGTTTTAAAACGACTTGTTTGAAACTTGGAGATATGATAAATATGTAATCAATAAAATTTTGATGGATTTGAATGGCGAATTCATCAATATTTGCTTAAAATGAAATCATGCAGTACTTTATTAAACATAGATTTGATATATATTTGTACCTATGCTTATTATTTATTATAAAATATGTAATGAACATGTGCTATGTACATTTAAGTACTAATAGCCAGGCATAAATAATATTTGTGTAATATATATGATTAAAGATATATTTGATTATTAGCAAATTAGCTTGATTCTTTACATTAAAAAAAAAAAAAAAGCTCGAATCAATTTTGAGCATGTTGCTCTG
Organism: Apostasia ramifera; assembly: GCA_019297695.1. Classification (NCBI taxonomy): domain Eukaryota; kingdom Viridiplantae; phylum Streptophyta; class Magnoliopsida; order Asparagales; family Orchidaceae; genus Apostasia; species Apostasia ramifera. Next base: position 157,651 of record JAEMOT010002246.1, read on the forward strand.
TTGTCCTTATCTAAAATTTTCATGTAACAAAAAAAAAAAAAAATTAAAATAGTCATGACAAACTATAAAAAATCATGACAAGCTTTGTCACAATCCCAACTCGGCATATCCAAGCTACGCGTAGCAGATCAAATGGTCATAAGGGCTTAGCACTGAGTGACATAACAGATAAAATTATTATATTAACATAAACTAAATATAGAATAAATAAATAAATAAAACTCTCGATAACTAACTAATAAATTAACATGTTATACGTACATAAACCATAAAATGAACCATTTATCAACAATGAAAAAATTGATTTTATTTTATTTTTAATATAATTTTTGATAATAAAATAATTTTATTTAATATTCATCATTATATTGAAATAATTTTTTTATTTATATATGTTTCCAAAACAACCGGGGCCATTCCAAAATAAATTCTAAGATTAATTGTAAGTAAGTCTCTCTAATTTGAACTTATATATAATTAGATTTTTCTAATTTTAAAATTAACCAAATAAGTTCTTTAATTTACAGTAAAGTACAAATAGATTCTTGGTATTAATTAAAGCATTTAATAGAAGATATATCAAATTAGTCATTAATTAGTCATTAACTTAATAAAATTAGACATTAATTAGAAAAAATAATCTCAATTGAGTCTCTTTATTAATATCAAAAGATATATTTGCATATTACTTTAAACTAAAGAATCTACTTTAATTTATTAATATAAAAATTAGAAAAATCTAAATACACATAAGTCTAAACTAGAGGAACCTTACCAAAATAAAGCCTAATTAATTTAAATTCCGGCCCAGTTCCTCCAATTAACGATCTAGGTGTTAAACTCGTCATCGATGTTACTAACTATATGCAGCCGAGAAAATTAAGAAGGAACAGATAAATATCCATATAAATATATATATATATATACCTATCAGAAGCATGCATAAGCTGGCGTTTCAATTTAAACCACTTAAAATTTAACAAATTCATTTGAAATTGTTATTAACAATCGATAATAATCATGTGATTTGTGATCTAAACTGAATTAAGAGTGCATTTGGTATGTTATTGTCTTAATGTTAATTAATATTTTTATTATTTTATATAAAATTATTTATAAATTTTTATTAATTTTTTTAGATAATATAACATAACATCAAAATAACAGTAAATTAAATATCTTTTAAATTTTATAAAATAATTTTAATTAATTTTTAAAAATACTAATTCGAACTAAGTTTGATAATTGTTGAACAATCAGTTGGGCTTTCAATGCACATTCAGTCACTATAAAAAAAAAGATATTCAGTTTATTCATTTCCATTAATATTTTATATTAATTTTATATCATACAATCTATAAAAAATATTTTACATCTTATATTAATTTAAATATTAAAAAGTTAAATTTATGTAACATGCTATACATAAATTTTAATTTTAAAAAAATCAATTATATTTTATGTTTTACACATTTTCAGTTATTTTATATGGAATATTCAATTTATACCATTCGATCTTATTCAATGTTAGATCTTAACTGCTATTCCATACAAAACAATCGCAGCTTTAACATTATAAGTTACAATATATAATAATTTTAAAATAAAAATTAATTATATTTCACATTTTATTTATATTTAAAAATAAAAATTAATTTTTTATTTGTATAATACTAGAATCATAACTGTATTTATTGGATTTGAACGCTTAATCATATCAAGCATTTGTTCGCTAATCGCAAACAGTTACACAAATAAGCGAGTTCTGTTTTATTAAGCATAATACTGCAAATGACGTTAAATTACTGAGCGATCGAATGGATTGTTGGTTGGTTGATTGGATTATCTAATTGGCCGATAAAATTGCTCATTTGAAAATCAAGAATGAATAAATTAAAGAAGATATTATATGTAATATTTATTATATCAAATAAATAACTACCCAATTATATTTATTTTTTTAAAATAAAAATTCATTTAATTTGATAGTTAGACGTACTTTACAATTATAAATAAACATTTATGTAATTTTAAATTATATTTATTTTTTTAGATAAAAAATTATTTGATCATCTGATCAAATCAAACAGACGGCCCAATCGGGACCGCTCACCTGCGTGGCTTCGCAATTGCGGACGGAGACTATGATTTATGATCGTGATAAAAATATTCAACATATGACAGATGAAATTGAAGAGACTAGTGAAACTCAAGAGACCAATATTGATGGTGAAGATACCGACGTTGAAGTTGAAGAGGCCAATGCACATTTGCCAAATCTCTAGGATTCTCCTATTGTCGCCACCTCATATCCTATTCACTTAATTGATAACTCTCCTTCTTCATCTTCTACTTTTTTCGATTTAAACTTACCTATTGCTCATTGTAAGTTAGCTAGGACCATTGTTCTTCCTAATCGTTATCGTCATGATATTTCTAATTATGTCTCTTATGAGTTTCTATCTCCTGAGTATAGAGCCTTTTTTATAAATATTTCTTCCTCTAGCACTCCATATGATTGGAAAATTGCTATAGCTGATCCATGCTGGAGAAAAGCAATGGAAAAGGAGATGAAAGCCATAACCAAAATCATACGTGGGAATTTGTGTCACTACCTCAAGGGCTTCGACCAGTAGAATATAAGTGAGTATTTACAATAAAGCATACTCCCGAAAAAAAATTAACAGATACAAGGCTAGACTTGTGGCAAAAGGATATACATAAATATATAGTGTAGATTACGATAAGACATTTGCACCAGTTGCGAAAATGAACTCAGTGCGTACATTGATATCTTATGCAGTAAATTTCGGATGAAAATTATTTCAATTAGATGTGAAAAATGTCTTTCATCACGGTGATTTACATGAAAAAGTCTACACGGAGATTCCACCTGGCTTTACTAGCAATGAAACTATGGAAAAGGTGTGCAGATTGAAACGAGCTCTATATGGGTTGAAGCAGTCACCTCATGCTTGGTTTGATCGTTTTTGAAAGAGCACTCACTTCTATGGGATACAACAAAAATAATGCAGGCCACACATTATTTTTCAGACATATTGGAGGTATGATAACCGTATTGATAGTCTATGTAGACGATATTGTAGTAACAGGAGATAATTCAATTGAGATTTCAAATTTGAAGACTAAGTTAGCACAAGAATTTGAAATGAAAATTTGAGAGAACTTAAATATTTTTTGGGCATTGAGGTGACTCTATCCAAACATGGAATTTTTCTCTCCCAAAGAAAGTGTGTTGGATTTATTGCTCGATACAGGTCTATTGGGCTGCAAACCAGCACCTTCCCCAATTAATCAAAATCACAAATTAGTTGGAGAAGTTGACGAGCCGATTGATAAAGTGCGATATCAGAAGATAGTTGGCAGACTCCTTTATCTATCTCACACCAGACCTGACATAGCATATGTCGTAGGTGTGGTAAGTCGATATATGCATGATCCTCGAGAACCTCATATGAAAGTGGTAACTCAGATTTTAAGATACTTGAAAAGTTGCCCAGGCCAAAGAATATTATTTTCACCAAATAATCACCTAAAGGTTGAATGTTATACAGATGCAGATTGGGGAGGATCACTGGATGACAGAAAATCAACTTCAGGTTATTGCACATTTGTTGGAGGCAATTTAGTGACTTGGCATCATAAGAGGCAATCAGTAGTAGCTCGCTCCAGTATTGAAGCTGAATATCGAGCTATGGCTCAAGGAATCTGTGAGCTATTATGACTTAAAAGTTTATTGTCTAAGTAGTCTTATTTCTCAAACCCCACTTATGCTTTATTGTGATAATAAAGCTGCAATAGATATAACAAATAATTCTGTCCAGCGTGATAGGACCAAGCATGTGGAGATTGATAGACATTTTATCAAAGAAAAGTTAAAAACTAAAGAAGTTTGTATTCCATATATTCACTGATGTGATTAATTGGCTGATATTCTCACAAAGGGCTTAAGTCCACAAGTGTTTTCTTCCATTATTACCAAGAAGGGTATGCGTGATATCTATGCACCATCTTGAGGGGGAGCGTTGTGAGGATAAATATTTTGGAGTGTAATTATTATTTATATATTTTGTGGATATCTTATTGTAATTGTACCTGTGTTTTTAAATACATAATAAAATTAGGGTTGAATACAACCCAATTATTCCAAGTCAAAATTATTAAAATATATCTTGTTTGAGTATAAACTCCAAACAAGCATTATAAGGGAGGAAAAGGACGGAGCTAGAAGAAGTTTAGCTATGAGTAATATCTTAAGCTAAAAAAAAGAGAGAGGGAAAGAGTTTTAGCTGGGGGTCTCTCTGGAAGAGGGAAGGAAAGGAGAGAAAAGCTACGCACCATTCAGGGGAGGCTTTTCTGGAGAGAGAAAGAGATTAGCCGAACAATCCGGGGGTGGTCATAGTCGAAGAGTAGGTGAACAGTGCAAGTTGGCTTCTTTTCTAGAACAATTCAGCTGAGGGGTTGATTATTGGAGAATCGATTCTCTTTTTTCACTATAAATATGGGTATTTACAATAAGAAGGTATTAGGTGAAGATAAGTGGAGTAGGTGGCTTCTTATCGATGCTCAAACGATTAGGCGGTGTGGGCAGGCCACTCACACTGCCTGTTAGGTCAGGCATTGATGGAGAATGCCACCCTTTGCTCCTAGGCTTGAGCATCGTGCAATAGAGTAAGGCTATGATGTGACAAGAGCTGCTGGCTAGTGGTCTGTTTGCCTGGAGTTGTTTGACTCTCATCGGGACATTCGACTATGAAGCATAATCTAATTGGGTTCCTCGAACTTGCTTGGAGATAGAATTCGAGTAGCCCAGTGATTGATTATCCTAAACCTGCCATGTGTCAAGACTTCATGGCATGACAAATTTTTCCTTCAATAGTAAGCTTCTGCACTTCCTGGTAGTTGGTTGGCAACTACATGTCCAGGATTTCTTTAATTTTTTCGAGGTTCACCTCGATCTCCCAAACAAACACAATGAATCCTAGAATTTTGCCTGAGGGCAGCGTAAAACAGCATTTTTTGGGATTCAATTTCATATTGCTTGTTCGGAGTGTTTGGAATGTTTCCTCGAGGCCCTAGAGGTGTTGTTCGAATGAAGAGCTTTTTACCGGTATATCATCAATGTATACTTCAAGGTTTCAGCCTCGTTGATGTTGAAAACCTTGTTTACCATCCTTTGGTAAGTGAACAGTGTAGGCTAGCTACTTCTCTAAATTAATTCAGTAGAGAGGCTGATTGTTGGAGAGCCGACTCTATTCTCACTATAAATATGAGTATTTATGGTGATAAGGGATTAGGATGACATGGCTGATTTTCCCTTGACAGATCCTTTTTGTTAACAATGGTGACTCTAACCTTTCAAGAGTTCCTTTCAAGAGAATCAATCCTAGGAAATATGATGTAGAGCAAGAAAAAGACAAGAAAATAAAGTCTCATGACTCGGCAAAATCAAATTCATGAAATCCCATAACTTATGCAATCAGTGAAGGTAAGAAAGAAGGTGGGCATAAAAATACGCCCCACTAAATGACGTGTCTTTATTTGAAAGTGATAATGGTAGAAGAAAGATCACACTTGAAGAGAAGAGAATTAAAACACTCTTTTCGGAAAGACAATGGTAAGAAACTGTTCTACCAAGTCCTCAAGCCAGAATTAGAGCTTTCCGAGCCAAAAATGCCAGAAGAAGTGGAAAAGAAAGATGACCTTAACTATTGCCTTTACCATTGCCTCATCAGTTATCCGATTGAAGAATGTTTTGTTTACAAGAATTGGTTGGGGGATCGGTATCATAAAGGTAAAATCACACTTTCGATCCGAATGTTAGTGAATCCTTGAAAGGAAGAAGTGATTGTGATCACAATGGCTTCAACGCCTCATGAAACTAGCAAAACAGAGCCAACTGAGATAGAAGACTAGCATGGTCATCCCATGAAAAAAAGAATTTAAGATGATTAAACAATTACAAAGCAATCCTAAAATCCATTGGAAAAGCGCTGTTAAGCTGATATTTAAATGATGAAATCGTGCTATCTCGTTCATCCTGAAAGAATGATCAAAGCCTGCATTACTTTCGCTATGTCAACTTGATATTTAAAGAAGAAATGGCTAAGGTGAAACATAAACATCACTTTGAGAGAATTGAGATCAAACCTATGTGCATATAATCTTCATAAATTATCTGTCAATTATCTTTATGTACTTCTCTAATTTATATAACCTAGATTAATTATATTATGCAGTTAAATTAGAGTTCGACAATTATAACTTGTAATATAGCAGGTATGCAACCATCAAGCAGTACAACCATTACCAAAGACATTTGTGCATGAAAGCGATAGTAAAATGACATTAATCTTACATATGTAAACCAATATTGCAAGGTGACAGCATGTTCTCAGCCATTTATAGATAATTTTCAATCTTAAATTAACATGAAACAAGATATCTAAATATATATTGCAATCTTTGCTTTGAACAATTTACAAACATATGCATGTTCTCTCTCGTAAGAATATTTATTATTTGTAGGAAGTTTGACATAAACAAAATACCTTCTGAACACAAACAATTATAGCGATTGTAGTTTTCAATTTTCGTACTCCATCCAAATTATCTGGAATGAAAAGTAAGAGCAACTTATAAGTTTGAAACACAGCCTTTTTACTTATATTTTTAGCGATGACTGACCTATGCTGATAATATTTCAGAGCATTTAAACAGAAAATACAAATCATGAAAAAAAAAAGTATTTAAGAATCATCTACAATGGACCAAATGGGATGATTAAGGCAATAATAACAAAAACTTATTTCAATGATATTAACTTGAATTCTTACAAGTAATAAACGTACTGACAAAAGATCCTTGTGCACGATGGATATTATTTTTGTGAGTAGAACGGCAGTTGGATGCACACACAGAAGACTCTGTAAACCGCGCTCAAAAAAAGAGGGAGAATTACTAATCGCAAGCCCAAACCCTCTTCCATCCAGACACAACACTGTCCAAATGAAAATAGGAGTGCGCCACATGGATAAAAAGTGGGCCCCACCTGTTGATATGGCATACTCCTGTTTGCTTTCAGACGGTGCTTTGTTTGGATTGAATAAGTTCTTCTCTTTTACGCTCACACGGCGAGATTGTGCGGTCAACATAATTTTTGTTTTTTTTTCTTATTTTCTTGCATATTTACCCAGTAAACAAGTACATGTTTTCATCAACTTAATTTCTCCATTTAACGCTACTTTGATTGTTTGAATGCTTGGTCATCAAATAATATCTTTTTATAGCCATTAATGCTATTGGATGCAAAATGATAATTCATGAATATTGCACACATCATTGCTTGACATTGTTTGTCTCTTTGATTAAAACATAAATTATTAGCATTTGCAATTGTGCACAGTGCAACAATTGAAAATTCCTTATGTTTTGTCTGTTTCCTAAGTTCGTGAATTTGATCACACGTATTATCATTATATCTAGATGTTTGTATTATTTAAATATTAATATTGTGTATTTGTATGTCTATTTTATTAGTTAGGTTTAAATTCATTGAAAAAATAATTGTATTATTAATTTATTTTTGTTATATCAATCTTTATTCTCTGTGCTCTATCACCTTCCACTTCCCCTTCGTAAAATCAACCTAACTTTATTTTATTTTTAGATTTCATTTTAGAGTGATAATTAGATAAATTTCTACCGCATTAACTGAATAATAATGAATCAAACGCGCTCAAATTTCTTGGAACTTTACTATAATCGGTAGAACTAAGAGAAGCGTTCTTCGTTGGTTCACAATTCCCTTCATCCCCATAATGACTGATCCCAATAATAATGTCGCATTAACATTGAACTAAATGCTTTATAAATTTCTTGTATTTAGTTTAAATTGACAAAATTATTAAATTTGTGACAGCAAAGTTTTCACTTAGCTGTACGACGTACGGATAGTACCATCTGACGACAGGAGAGTCCATACCTCTTGAAAACAGCATAGTCACCAATGCTTCGCCAGGCGCCGGTCAGTTCTGGTTCCTGTTGTTCGTCTCGGTCTCTTCAGCGTCTGTTGTTCGGGGTGATACTATCCTATGTTCGACGTCGGAGCACTCGTGCCGTTGATGCCACGTAAGCTTCCACGTGTGCGGTCTAGATGCAACATTACTAAAATTCCCTATCATTATTTTACAAATTTATTTGCTGACATTATAGAAATTTGAGGGTAAAGTAAGAATTTTAATAAATTAAACGATATGGTAATAAAATATTAACCTCAAAAAGTGATATTTTTTTTTGAATGGCCTCAAAATTAAAGATTTACCGGCATGAAAAAATTCTGATTTTTTAAAATAAAGTTTGGGACTTATGTTAAATGTTCAGAATCATAATGGAATGCATACAATTTACTCATATTTTACTATTAGCATGTAGTTTGATTGCTCCATTCCAACCTGACTCCTATGATTGAACATTTAACTGAAACCTTGGATTTTGATTTTATTTTTATGATAATTAATGCGGCAGTCAGCGTATGCATCTTAGAGTAGAACACAAAAATCCAAAATTTATGAAATTAAAATTACCAAGGGGGCTATCTTGATGATTAATATAGGGAGAAATATCTGATTACCATGATGGACAGCATGACTAAAACTTGAACTTTATTTAAAGGAATTATTATATAATAAAAATGTGATCAATAAAATCTTTAAATGATTATAATTTATTGAAATTTTTATCCGTGTGACACAAAAAACTTCAATATTTACTTATTGGAATAATTACCTACATGCCACACAATTTAGTTTTATTTATGCCTTACTCATCCATTAATTTTAGTTAATTCCGCTATGCACACTCAAAATATTATAAAATCTTGCATACACACATTTTAACTTATTTTTATTATAATGAGTAATCATAATTTTTCGATAACCTAACTATAGTTAGATTACAAAAAATCTGAGCCGTTCATCATATTATTTTAAGAATATTTAAATATATTTTGAGTGAAAATCCTAAAATCTTAATGTTTAGGTGGCGTCAAAGGAAGGAGACATCCACGATGTGAATTAATTTTAGGACAAATCAGCGCCTTAGTGTAGTATTGAGGAAGAGAAAAATATGTACCATTAAAAGTAAAAATATAATTTTAATGATTTACTAACAGAATATTTGTTTTCAAATAGATTTTGATTATGTTTTAACTCAAATGTGTGTATGTAAGATTTTGTAATGTTTTGAGTGTGCATAGCATAATTAAAGAATAGATAGGTAAGGCATAAATAAAACTAAATTGTGTGGCATGTAGGTAATTATCCCTTACTTATTAGATACCCTAAAGTTAAATATTATATGACACACACTTATTAATTTTAATTTTACAATCAACACACTCTAGTTAAAAATTTCTATATTTTATTTGAGTAAATCATACCTGAATTATGTTTTAACTGTTTATTAGAATAAAATTTAACCATCAGTGCATCTTAAATCAAATCTAATCATTCATCTAATTTCTCGTTATTAAAATGGGCATCTAATAAAATATTCTACATAGTTAACATATTTAAATAGTTTTTAACATGTAAGATTTAATTTAAGATGTATCGAGGGTTAGATTTTATTCCGATGAATCTTATTTAAGTTAAAACATAACTTAAGTATGATTTACTCAAATAAAATATAAGAATTTTTAACTAGAGTGTGTTGGTTGTAAAATTAAAATAAATGAGTGTGTATTATGTAATATTTAATTTTAAAATATCTAATAAGTAAATATTGAAATTTTTTATGTCATATGAGTGAAAACCCCTAATTTATTTTAGTGTTCTGCTAGGCCACTAAGAAAGGATCTTATCTAAGTCTCATAAATCTTAAATTTAAGCCACACCATTATAATTTTCAAATAAAATAAGAAAAATTATTGTCTAGAGTTTAGAGAAAAAAAAAAAAGAAAAATAGTTATAATTTATTGAATAAGAATGCGCTGAATAGTGCCTTGGAATGGTCGTTAAGTTAAAATTAAACTTATATGATGATGTTAAATAAAATTAATCATTATATTAGAATATGTATATAAAATTATTTTTTTATTTTATAATAATTTTATGATGAGAAATATAATTAAAATTTAATATTAAAATTTTTATATAAACTTATTTGACTTGGCTATACAAACACAATGGTGATTGTCAAACCAAAAGGCCTTGTAGCATTGTATCAAACCACAATTATTTTGTATCTTTAAATTTCTTTGATGTCTTTCATTTTATATCATCAAATGTTTGACCTTTTAATTTTCTTAGCTGAGATATTGGTTGGGAGAGCAAATTTAAAATTCTAGTGTACTTTATAAATTGCTATTATCTATCTATATGATATATCTATCTTTTATTTCTAAGTTAGGGGTGGGTTGGTTTCGAGTTGTGTTAGACTGAGTCAAGGGTCAACTCATAAATGAAATTTTTTATTTCGATTCGAACCAATTAAATTTATTTCAAATTTTAGTGAATTTTGAGTTAAATGGAGTGTGATTATAAACAATATTTTTTGTATTAAAGTATTTATTATATTAAAATATAATATTATAAATTTATTTATGTATATTATATGTATTTTTAGATTTTAAATTTTTATACTTATTATCATAA
>JAEMOT010002247.1:0-37375 GCA_019297695.1 Apostasia ramifera
TTCAAAATAAAGGAGTGCCACGTGTATGACTGTGATGCAGCGCTGGAGCCACATGTCAACACTAAGAAACAGTAAAAGAAGATATATTTTGTGCTATCGAGTATGCATTTGACAAGAGAATAATATTACAAACTGGAAAAACACAATTGTGATATTAAATTCAAAGGTAGAGAATGCTAAAGAAGCAAAATTTCTAAGGTTTGAGATATGAGAAGGCCAACAATAGCGAAAGTTAGGCATCTTCTCGCAAAGAAAAGAACCGAAACAGTTGATTTTATAATAGTTATTGAAGTAGTAAGGTGTTGAGTAATTGCGTAAGTGTTAAATATTTATCTTTGGATTATAGGATCTCCTTAATAAATATTGTCTTATTATTTATCCTGACTTATGCGCTCTCACGTAGATTTGTTCAACTAAAGGTGTATTTATTTGAATTGAATGACTATTTTATTCTACACTTATTCCTTATAGAATAGCTATTCTCCGATTTACTTCGATGAAATAAGTATTCTATAGAAATCTCAATTCCACATTTCATAAAATAATCATTCTTTTTCTCCACTCAAAGAATAGCTATTTCTTATAGGCTAAAAATATTATTTTAAAATTACTCTTGTTCATATATATACAATACATCCTTATATTTATACTCTATATACATATATATATANTTTTTTATTCACTTCTTATTCTAAGTTTTATTTTATCTTAGTAAATATTGAAAGTAAAATGAAATGATAATTTTATTTTATTAAATTAAATGTATTGTAAATATTTTAGAAAGTATTGAGAAGTTCAAAGAACATCTTATGGAGTGGAGATCGATGTCTCATCCAAGTCTACACCCTACATTATTTGAGAAGAGGTCTACTGACCAAAAGAAAGGCTCTGTTTGGTAATAAGAAAAAAAAGAAGATTTGGTTGAAATTTTTAGTGATTTTTGAAAAATGTGTATGATGTGAAATAAAGTAAGTTGGTTATATTAAAAATTGTGTATGATGTGAAATAAAGTTGATTGATTTATTGAGAATTGTGTTTGATGTGAAATAAAGTAATTGTTTAATGTTGGAATTTGTATGAGATGAAATATAAAATAATTTTTTAAGTTTTTTTAAAATAAATTTAAGATTTTGGCCATGGGTAATTTTAGCCATGATTTTTAGTTCATTGCCAAACAGGGCCAAAAAGTCGGGATAGGCATTCACCAACTTAGCAGTTGGCGCCAAATCCTCTTCTCATTTTGCCCCCACGTGATTATATATAATTTAAAAGAAATTTTTTGAAATATTAAAGGGGCAAATTACGCCCAAGTCCCTGAATTTAAGGCTTAATATCGCACAAGTTCACATTTTTAAAATCAACATTAGGGTCCCTGAGTTTTAATAAATTATCAAATAAGTTCTTTTTAATTTTTTATTATTAAATTTTTTTAAAATTACCATTTTATCCTCGTCATTCTCTCTCTCCTCTCGATCCGGCGCGCGCGGGCCGTGCGGGAGGCGGCCTATAAATTTCTAGGAATAAAGTTAAAATTTAAAATTTAATTTAACAATAAATTTTATATTTCCTGTTGCTCTCTAAATTTTAACCCTATATTTTAGATCAGATCAAAACTTAAATAAAGAATACTACATTTTTTTTTAAACAGAAAACTGACGTAGATTTAAAACATCAAACTTTGAGATTTAAAACTTTTTACTTTTTTTTAAAAAAGAATGATTTAAATTTTAAAAATTTAATTTCTAGATTCTGTTGTTTCTAAATTTTTGAGGAGAAAGAAAATAAATTATATATATATATATATATATATATATATTTATCTTTTTTAAACTCTGATTTTGAGCTTATTATTAAAAGAGAGAGAGTGTGTGTAGAAATTAAATTTAATGTTTTTTTGTTATGAAATTTTGGACATTGATTAATTATTTGTAGATTTTTTTGGGGAAATGTAAGAGAAAGGAGTGAGAAAAAGAAATTGCACTTTATATTTTTATTTTTTGAAATTTTTTAAATTTTAGAATTTAAATTTTTAAAGAGGATGGAATGTATAAGCGGAGAAACTAGAAATTATATTTTCAAAATGAACACTTTTTATTTTAAATTTTTAGTTTTCATAATTGGATTGGGAGATGTGAGGGAAATTACCTTTAAAATTTTTAATTTGATTTTTAAAATTTAAAATTTTAAAATTTAAATTAAAGAAAAATAGTTGAGAAGAAAGTGTGAGGATGACAGAGGGAGAAAGAGTGTTCATTATCATAGGATGAAATAGAACATATGGCATTTTTTTTTTTTTTTTTTCTAAATAGAAAATTTGGCATTTTTGTTGATACAGTAAACATTGGGGGCTAAATGGCAATGCCAAATATTTCTTGAGAGACTTTACTTATAAAATTTTAAAAGTTAATTATAGTTTATATTCTCTCTCTAATCTCAGAGAACACGATGCATTTAATTTAACACCTAAATATTACAATCATAATTTCTTATAGTTCTTTCTTCAAGCTGCTAGCATATCAAAATTGGGTTATTTTTCAGTTAAATTTCTCACATAAAACTTTCGCGTCACACTTTTATCTAGTTTGAAAGGTCCATTAGAGTTAAAAAAAAAGTTCCATTTATTTGATTAACTATTGCCGACAATAATATCGATAGTTACAACAATATCAAACAGAGATTTTTTGGTTTTTAAAGTCTACAATATGAAGACCTCTTCATGCTTTAACAAGAGGTCACAGAGAAATAGAGTAGGCCACAATAATTTAATTTGAATTACACTATCTTAATTTTCCAGTAGTGTGAAAAAAACTGTAATATACAGGTAATGAAATAAAAACAAATCTATAATATAAAAGAAACTCAATCAACTTTTCATAAAGTTTCTTTGCATGACAATCATCTTGACTAAAAAAAATTTATGCAAATATAATCAAAAGTATAAATGAACAGAGCGAAACCTACTTTGTCATTGCATGCGAACATGTTCAAGCTCAATCTAAATTTAATTGTTCAAGCTCATTCACAAGAGTGAAAATTTTAGTTCAGACAATTAAACATACATCAATCTAATAACAGCTCATTAAATATACACAGAGTAGTGCTCACCATGTATGTAGAGGGCTATGAATAGGTGCTGAACATTAGATCGGACCGAATGAAATAAAATTCCCTTTTACAAACATGCATGGCTTTTGACTACTATATTCAAGATCAATTTGTTTGCAAAAAACAAGCTTGAACTCCGATTCAAGTATATTCACGACTTAGCAATCAAACTCCAACCTGCTATCGTGCTTCACATTGTGCCAGTTATTTGAAGCTCGTACTAAGCTCAATATATAGCTGATTTTGTTCATGGACCAATAGATGTAGATATATCTAACAAACAATGATATCAGCTTTAGTACGAATTCACAGTTGTTATTGAATCAACCAACTCTTCCTAAATCGATCTAACTCGAATCAAACTTCAATTCCTCTGCCGACTTTCAACATATTGGAAATTTCAGCCACGAGTTTTACTATCATCAGTGAACTGGCAATCACCTGCTCCTAAAAGAAAGGAAAATTAAGGACATATTTGACGGCTAAAAAAAAGCCTATAATATTTTTCTACATACTTCACATATAACATAATTTTTAAATAATAAAAAATTATTTCACATCAAATATAAATTTTAACATAAAATTTAATTTATTCACATTTTTTTACACATTTTCATATAGTTATTAATTTTACTTTATATCTTACAAAAATTTTAAGTAAATTTATATATGTTATCTCTAAAATTAAATTTTTTACTCATTTCATTCCTAAGCTATTTATCTTGTTAAAAAAAATAAAAATTTAACTATTTATTATTATGAGAGAATGATATTTGTAATTATACATTCTGAGGTGGTAAGTGTAAATATATAATTTTAGTGATAGAAAAAGAATAAATTTAATTTTAAAAGTGATATATGTAAATGTATCTTTGAATAATTTAGTGAATTAAATATTTAATTATTATTTGTCAACTTATTGATTAGTTATTGTAGGTTTTTAGCAGGATTTTAATAGAGAATATACGTGGACGTGTTAGATGTTTTACTAATTTTAAAAATTTAAAATTATTATTTCACACATTTATTAAATAAATATTCATAATTAGTTAATTTAATGAAAAAGCTAACGGAAAAATCCTGACCAGTTTGTTGGTTGCTTCAAAATATAGGGTTCCGTCAGTAATTTATCCTAAAAAATTTTGGAAAATCCCAGGAGCATCACGATTCGCGCATGCGCACTCGTGGAGTATTTATTAACGGCAAGGATTGAATCAAATCCCAACGGTCAATGACTCAATTCAAACAGAGCCGCTGCCGTGGGCCGCCGCTGAGGGTTGCCACGTGGTCGGTCGACCGATCCCACCTCTCACTCGAGGAATTTCCAATTCTACCCTCACATTGACCAAATGCTGTAAAATCTCCATCCTGTTAGGGGTGTAACGGTAATTTAATATTTATTTTTATTGTGGCCTCCTCTTTTCCCGTTCCCACCTCCCCTGTCCTCCATTAACGGACAACGCTGTAATGAGCTCGACCACCGGCGGCATGATCTCCGGCAACCGGATTTGACAACTTCTCCAATCATGGATGACGCCGGAAGCGGGAAATTTACCGGAATCCGACAGATAGTTCGCCTGAAGCAGTTCCTCATCAAATGGCAAGACATCGCTCTGGGTCCCAAGGAAGGACGCTCCGGCGGGCGGAGAGGATCCTCCGTTATCCAGCCGGCGGTGAGCAAGAGGGTGAAAGAGGTGGGCGCGAGCTGTGACTCGGACGAGGAGAGCTGCCAGAGCCCCGAGCCGCCGCCGGACGTGCCGAAAGGGTGCGTGCCGGTGTACGTGGGGCCGGAGCGACGGCGGTTCGTGATTCCGACGAAGTACCTGAGCCTGCCTGTGTTCAGGCTGCTGCTGGAGAAGGCGGAGGAGGAGTTCGGCTTCGACCACCGGGGGGCCCTCACACTCCCCTGCGAGATCGAGACCTTCAAATACATTCTTCAGGTGATGGAGCGGCACCAGAGGGGCCTCATCGACGACGGTAAATTTCGACTGTTGGATCTTCTTCGTTTCCATCATTGTCTTTTATTCAAATTTTAAGGTTTCTCATTTATGTTGGAACCCGTTTAACCCACACCGACTCGCCCAATTTCACCTTTTGTAAGGTAAGTATTGGTACGATCGGAGTGAGTGACACCCACTGATGTAGTATTGAATGGACCAGAGTGTTTCTACTAATGAAGAGAGAGTAATATATGTATAATAAAAAATGATAAAATGCATGTGTACGTTTTTTTTTTTTATAGTTAGGAAAGAGTATCATATGTATCATTGTTTACTGAGATGAATACGTATATGTATTGTTAAATGAGATAGATATTAGTATGATAGGGGTAAGTCTTACCTATCGATATAGAGTTAAATGTGCCAGAGTGTTTCTACAAATGAAGAGACTATTGTATATGTTTGACGTACATGAACATGTTAATAATATTGGATGTGTGTAAGACAAATGATAAAATATACACATAAGATGAAAAATAAATTAGACATGTGTTTGGTTCAATGTTATATTAATATTAGCTAATTATGTTATGTTATTTATGTAAAATAGTTATTTGACTTGATGATATGTGTAAATGATCTTGTAAAAAATTACAAAATTGTTACTAAAAAAAGACATAAATATCATAACATTTAAATAATATAACATAATGTCATGATAACAATAAACCAAATACTCCCCTAAGTAAAATGTGAAATATGTCATATGTGAAATAAATAGTTTAATAATACGTCAAGTATGAACACAATGTTTTGTTATAAATGAATTATCAATAAGGAGTGCATTTTAGGTTTAATGCTTGATACAAGTACGAGAGAATTATATTTGCGAATAAGAGACAAACAGTGAAGATTTTTGAGCTAGATTGAATGTAATTGAACCCGACTCATTAATTGGTTTTAATATATGCTCAAGTAGATCAAGTGATTCATTTTTTTAAGCCTTTCACTCTAGGTTTTCTCTTTTTTATTGAAAAATAAGAAAAATGTGAAATACATGTGTCATACGAGAAATAATGAAACAAATATTTCAATAACTCGTGGAGCACAAAATATTTGCCACAAATGAATTATTAATAATGTATTTGTTTTAAGTCTACTAATTGATATAAATGTGAGAAAATTATGAGGTTGATATACATATATGGCGAAAAACAAAGCTAGTTTATTTTATGCTGCAGTTTCTTGAGTTAGGTTGAGTTTTGATTGAATTCAGACTAATCATTAATTGGTTTTAACATGCTCGAATTGATCAAATGATTCATTTTTTTGCTTAAATTTTTCTCTAAAATTTTCATTTTCTTTCTCATGGTTATGCAGAAGGAAACCCCACTGGCAAAGAGGAGTCATCAAATTGATGGAGCTTCCATGTTTCAAGCATCCTCCCACAAAATTTCTTAAGAGGCGATTGGTTCAATGTTCTTTTGATGTTATGTTATGTTATCTAGAGAAAGCAGTTGTTTGGTTTAATGACATCTACAAAGAATTTTCTATTAGATTATAAAATTATTAATCAAAAGAAGATATCTAGATGTCATGACATCTAGACTACATAACATAACGCTAAGATAACATCGAACCAAAAGTCCTCTTAGTAACTTAAAAGAGCCACCTTCACTAGTCATTGATCCATATTATATCTTTTTGCCACTAATCTTTATTTTGCTTTCCTTCATTTTGGTGATGATAATGTGGGAATTGTTTAAAACCACAAGCATATATTGTTGTGAATCTTTATAACATGAATTTGTATAACATTTCCACTATATCATCATAAGTTTGACTGGTTCTTGAAAGGAAATTCATGTAATTACAATCACATATTGCATGTGTTCTTCTACTACTTATGGTATGGCCCTACACACTTCAGTATTGTTAATACTTGCTTAATTTTGCATTTAAATGTTTTATGTATTTTTTAATTATTAGGAGGTGATAATCGGTGATCAAATTATCAATAAACGTGAACAATTTAGATGAATCTGATTAATCATATAAAATGATAATAAAATAGATAGTAACAGTATTAACATAATCTAACAAGAATATTAAATAGATGAATGCTTTTAGTGTATTATGTGCATGATACTAAATTTTTGCTTATACATAAGATAAAATTTTATTAGTAGAAGTCAGCGTTTTAGATATATTCGAATCAATTATAAAAAAATAACTAGATAATGATGTTATTCACATAGTCTAAGCATGACAAATTAAATAGAGAAATACACATGGCATATTATGTGATAGAAAAATCTTACTTAGACTTAAAAAGCTAAATTTTATAGTATAATACTAAGATGAGCGATTATATAGTATTGAATGCTAATCTACAAAATAAAAATATGTAGTAAAATAAATTTCATAGAGATGATATTAAGGTAGATAAGTGTGTATATATAAAAAAATAAGATGATAAATGAATACTTTTGCTAGAAGATTAGAGTAACCTCAATTAGAAATTATCTCAGAAAGATTCTACTTAGATAGTTTGGTAAATAAATTACAATGTGTTAAAAGTTGCAGCCCAAACGATCCCCACTTATGCTATGAGTATTTTTAGACTCCCGGCTATATTATGCAATAAACTAGAAGGAATTTGTGCCAAATTCTAATGGAAAGCCTCCAAGAAGACTGAAGGATTACGTTGGACTTGATGGCATGATCTATGCAGACTAAAAGCAGTATGATGGGTTCATGGATCAACAACATTATACTCCAACTCCAATCTTTCCATAACCACCAAATCTCACATACAAAAGTGGAAATAACAAAGCGGCACATGCTCTTGCGCTGGTACCCCTTGTTTTCTTTATTAATGAAAATGAAATTGTCTTCTATTAAAAAAAACTATATACCTACTTAGATCACATGATTATGATATTATATATTCTGAATAGTGGTAATATTATTATAATATCTCTTTTTTTTTTTTCTGATTTCATAATCTCTTCTCTTGCTTTTGTTATAAGGTACTAGAGACATTTTCTAGCCCAAAGCATCTCAGCCCACTCCCTTCTGCATTGGAAATGAAAGCATTCACAAAAAATAATAAAAAGCAAAATGGAATCCCATCAGCCATGAGGAACACATTCTCAAGAAGCAAGAACATCTTGTTGGCCCAGAAGTGTTGAAGTAGTAGTTGTTTTTCATTCACAATTTGTAATTCGATCTAACTTTTAGAATTGAAATCAATCGAGAAATTCATGGTTCAAAAACATATTCTGATCGTACACGAGATTATTAAATATTTATTATTTCATATTAAATTCAGTTTTAGTAGATGATAAGATAGGTGGTTTTGATCTAAATAATAAAAATTTAAAAGGTTCATGTAGAGTTGCTTTGATTAAGTCGTGGACGACTTTGAGTCAAATCTGATTCATAAACTCATTTTGCCTTCATTTTCAAAAACAATATGCCAATGAGTGATACAACATTAAGCTTAATCTAATTTTGTATTATATATATAAATAATAAATAAATGTAAAAAAATATATAATCACACATGCTAGTGAAACACGGCACTCTAAAGAAAACAAATCTTCCATAATTTCACTTTCTATGATCAAGCAGATTGCTCATTATCTTTTTAATTTTTCGCTCTATACAATCTCTTATCTTTACAGAAAAACATTAATGAATCTTTAACTTTCTAACTCATTTTGCTTTCTTTAACAACTTTACTTGGGTGAGAGAAATCTTAATATTTTTTGTACTATTAATTAATTCATTGGCCTAAGCCAACATCTCACAGCTCTTTCTCTCTCTCTCTCTATATATATATATATATGAAAAATGATGGAAGAAATTTGATTCTAAAGTCTAATAATATTAAGGTTGATATATTTAGAGATACTTAACGCAATGATCTTACAAAAATCGATCCTTTAAATCAAATCTAAAATAATAATTGAAACTTTAATGATACTAATTTCAATTTGAGTGAGGGAGTGGCCAGAATCGGATCCACGCTGATCCATCAAAATTGGTAGCCAGTATAAATCGACTGACATCTATTCAATTTCAAGTTGATTCGAGTTGTGCTGTTAATTTGCTTTGAATTAAACATGCCTTGTGATGCAAATAATGTTTTTCATGAGTGAATAGATGCATTCATAATTTGATGGAAGATTTCAACAATAAATTAAACAGATAAGAAAGATGCAGATAGATAAATAAATAATATTGATAATTTTACATAGGTGATCTATTAAGGGCTAAAGAGGAAAAAACCATAATATAATGTACTAAAACTCATTTGTATGTAAGTTTTCAATACACGAGTAAAATTAAGAGTACAATAGAAAATTAAAGAATATATTTGTAAGTTATGGTGCACTCTAATTAATGACGATAGTTCGCTTCGCTAAGTGGCGCCATCGGTAAAGTGGTGGAAGAGAAGTCTGCGAGCTGTATTGCTAACCTGGTTAAGCGAATCAATGAAAGCTTGAAAGAAAAAAAAAAAAAAGAGAAAACAAAATGCCAATAACTTTTATTATAGAAAAATTTTGAGGGGCAAAATAGTAATTTAATTTTTAAAATTTGTGCAACTTTTACACTTACACATATCGAAATAAAAGATTAGTTTCATAGCCAAACTTAGAGCATATATTGCTCAGTGTTTTGGATTAGATTAGTTTTAGGTTCAACATTCTAAATAAAAAAATTTAAAGTAAAGATTGAATTCTAATATTTAATATGAACCTAAATCTCTTTGTTAGTAAATACTAATAAATTTCTTTATTAATATCTAACTCTTTATTTTTTATGAAAAATTATTATTACTCTGAGTATAAACTAATTAAATTTGAGTCGAATTTGATTCAATTTACTGATCAATGTATAATGGGATTTTTTCAAAGTTATATGGGCCAATTTTTTAATACTCTATATGGGTCATATTTCTATAATAATAACCACCTAATAAAACTTACAAATGTACTCCAAGATCTGAAATAAATTTTTAAATATTAATTATCACTGTTTAAAGCTTAAAACTACATTATTACCTACTTTTCATTTTTTATAAATAGATTCCTAATTTCCAATATTTGCATATCACATGCCTTAAATGATTATAAATTAAAATCTTAAACTTCTAATTATCTTGTATTACTATCCTGTGCATCTGAATAGTAAATATATACTTCAACATAATAAAAAAAAATATATATATATATATATATACACTCTTTTATATTTATCAAAAAAAATAATTTTAGCATGATTAAAATGGGTAATTTCATCCGAGCCTTGATTTAATGTTGGTACACAATAAAACATATAAATTAAGTTCCTCTCATTCAAAGATAAATTTTTTTTTACGTAGATTCTTTTTGATAATTTTTATTAAATTTAACTATTAAGTTATCATATTTTAAAAAGTTACAATCTAAGATTGAGAGAAAAATAAAACTCTATAAAAAAATTACTAATTGTAAATCTTATTTTCAAGAATGATAAAAAAAAAATAAAATTTGCATCATCAAAATAAAATTGTTAGGATCTTATATTGTTTTAAAAATAAAAAATCACATATTATATCATTATAATTATCTATTTTGATATTTTTATTTTTACATACAATTTATAGAATATAAAAATATTTTCAAAATACATATTATAATTTAAATGAAAAAGTGCACGTTATTGTAATAAAAGTGGAAGCGAGAGAAAGCAAGTGCAAAATTTACTTGTGTCTCGCTAAATTTTTTTTTTGAAAGGTGTGTGACTCACTAAATTTAGTCTTTCTGAAATCAACTCGATTTTTTTAATTGGAGAGTTCAAACCAAAAATGAAATGGCTGACTCCGAGGGAATAGAATTCAAGAATTTGAGACTAAAATCTAAATTAACATAAACGCCAGCTGGCAGGGAGATAGAGTGTGATTAACAGGCTTAATGACGTCATCAGTAATTAGCAAAGGATTAATTAACACTTAATTCCCTCTTCAACTTTTGGCGGCGGAGCTCGCCGGGTTCCGTATTCTCCGGTGAGAATTCTCGCCGCGACAATGCCGGCTTCAGCAGGTGTAGAAGTCGACGAGCTCGGCGAGCAGCTCCGTCAGCGGGTCGGCGCTTTCCAGCATCCACAGAAGGTGCTCGAACAGCACCACCTCGCAGCCCACGACGGCTCCGCCGCCGCCGCAGCAGCCGGAGCCCTCCATGAGGCTCTGGAAGAGGGGGTGGTCGGCGAGGTCGGAGCTGACGAGGTACCGCCGGCGAGACTTCCCGACGAAAACCTGCTGGAAGCCAGCGGGAGCCATGTCGCCAGCGTGGAACGAGGCTGATGCCTTTCTCCACGGCTCTTCGACCTCCGGCGACCTCCAGGGAGCTCCGCCGGCGGAGATGCGCTTAAGCCGGCCGGAGTTCCACCTCTTTAACATGCAACCGATCTTGCTGAGCTTCCCCTTCTTCGCCATCGCCGGCGATCAGACTCGAGCGCAAGGGAGCGAGGGGACGATGGGAGGCAGGCAGTAATGTTGTTAAATACAGAAGAAGCCAAAAGAGGGGAAATTATAAATTGGTTCAGAACGTTTAGTCTTTTTTTGATCAGGTATACTTTGGCGATTGTTTCAACAGCAAATTACTGATAGATCCTTCTAATTTACCAATAATTATATTTTAATTCATATTTTTAAAAATCTTTAATTTATATTTTTTAATACTTTTGAACTCCTTTCACTTAGGTTTATAAAATTTAAAATAGGAATATAATAGGCCTCTAAATAAGTTTATATAATTTTAATTAGGAATTTAAGTAAATTTTTTTTAAAAATATAATTATAAATATACTGTACATTAATTTTTTCTTGTTGTAATACTTTTATAGGAGTCCATTTTCTGGCAATGTTTTTTTCTTGAGCAAATTACACTCAGGTCCCTGAGTTTAAGAGTTATTATCACATGGGTTCATATTTTTTAAATTATATCATTGGGGTTCCTAGATTTTCAAAAAATATCATCTGGGTCCTTTTTTATTATTAAAAAATATAAAAATTACCATTATACCCTTACCCTCCCTCTCTCTCCACCAGTTCCGACAGCCGCACCGTCACCTCGCCGGTGGGGTTGTGCGATCGCGCGAGGCCGTCGGCGGGGTAGTGCGATGACGGCGCGGCTGCCGGATCTGGTGGAGAAAGGGAGGGTAAGGGTATAATGGTAATTTTTATATTTTTTAATAATAAAAAAATAAAAAAAAGACCCAGATGATAATATTTGAAAACTTAGGGACCCGATGATTTAATTAAAAAAATATGGACCTGTGTGATAATAACCCTTAAACTCAAGGACCTGGGTGTAATTTGACCTTTTTTCTTTTATCTATTTTATTTAGATTATCATCATCGAAATTTTGACTGATATTATATTTCATCGTTTTTAGATGACAAAATATCACTTCAACATGAACTGTGTCAGAAAATTACCTATATTTAAAATTAATTAAATATTTGACTGGCAGTATAAATTAGGAAATCAATTTTAAAATGGGGACCTGCCAACCTGTGGGGCTCAGCTTGATGCCACCGTCAGTTTGCATGTTAGCTCGTGAACAGCGGACCTAGCAGGGATGGGCTTAGCCATACGGCCCATAATATAGACTAGGATTATATTTTATGGATAAATTACAAGTAAGTCCTTATTATTTAAAATTATATGTGTTTGAGTCTTTCCACCTTTTTTTTTTGATAATCAAGTCTTTCTAGCTTTTAAATCAACTAAATTAATCCCTATTTTGAGATACAATATATATGTTTATCCACTTTCTGTAGTTGGGCATGTTTGGCTGCTTTCCAAAAATACAAAAAATAATATAATAATAATATTTAAATTTATTATAAATTTTAATAACTTTATTTCACATCCAACACAAATTTTAAATTTAAAAATCAATTTTATTTCACATCCAACACAAATTCCAACCTTAAAATCAACTTTATTTCACATCCTATATACCTAGTATTTTGTCGTCTCTGTCTAAGTCTAGCATCACCTCCCCTGGCGGCTCTCTCCTTGAGCCACTGCGTCCGTGATTTTAGAAGCAAGGGAGAGAGAGTTGAAGCCAAAGAAGAGAGAGAGAGCAAAAAATATTCTTAATAGTGAGAGGATCTAATTACATATTATAATAAATTTGAGAACCAAACAAAATGTACCTAATTTGCTATTATCGTTTATAACACACTAGTTTTTTATTATTTTGAAACATAGAAATCTGTTTAAATATAGTAAATTAATAATAGTGTCCACAATTTACTCATAATTATATTTTAATCTATATTTTTTAAAAGTTCTTCACTAGCATCTCTAAATTACAAATGCAAGACCTATGAGGTCATCAATTTTTTTATCATCAATTAAATAGAACTTATTTTTTGAAATAATTTTTAATTTGCTGCTGACATAAACACCCTTTCAATGCTTTCTTCTTGTTAAGAAGCTTTGTAGCCGTAGTTGTGACTGTAGCAGTAGGAGGGGCTACAAGCAGGCAACGCACTTATTTGATGAAGAAATTAAATTTGAGATTTTTATTAAAATTCTCAAAAATAATGAGAGAAAAAGAATAATAATAATTTAAAATATTTAAATATTTAAATTAATTAAAACATAATTAAATTTTATATTTTTTATAAAAAAAATGCTAGCAAAAGAAAATGATATTCTAGAAAGAAAATTAAACTGCAATATTTTTATAATTTTAAAGAATAAAATTAACATTTTTTAATAATTAAAATCAATTTGCAGTGCAGAGCCTAGATTTTATATTCTCACCTGATATAATTTTCAATACAACCACATTTCACATCACATTAGTACATAATTTTTAATATAATAAATTAATTTTATTTTTTTATCATACATCCATCTAAAGATAAACAAAAGCTTTTTATTTCAAACTAAAATTTCCATTAACCAAATGCAAATTTACAATACTGCATCATTGAGCACGAAAGATGCAACATTTGCCAATTTTCAGAACTTCCAACTGCTCAAATTAAAAAAAAAAAAAAAAAAAAAAACTCAGAAGTCTTCACAATCTACCAAGCCTGAAAACAAAAGACAAATCATTTGGTTTTCAAGTATGAATACTGCAGATCATAACTCTGAGATTATTATCATCATATCCCAATTAAAAGAACAGAAAAAGTTCAAGAATGTTGCCCATCCACTACTCTTCTGGAACAACAACGCTGATCTCACCCTTCTCCAGCATGTCATAGAAGGCTCTGGTTTTTCGCTGCTCATTCCAGTGGTGCATCTTCCAGAGCCCCCCAGCAAAGAGGCCAAGAGTAATCCCAATGCAAATCTCTTTCACAACACTTGGGCCTTTCAGTGTAGCATGAGCAACTTTGTGGGCAGCCATTGGTTCTTTCTAGTATATGATGAATGCCTGCATCACATAAAGCAGCCAGGAGGAAGACTAAAAATCATCACAAAAATCTACTATGATTATTGAAGTCAACTTTATCATTATGTTTTCAGAAATCATCTCTGTGATGAGACTTAGATCGTTAGAAAGAGTGACGATTCTGATCCCCTCTTTGTTATCGTGTGCTACATTGGATCCCTTCCAAAGCCCTAAATATAAAAGGATTAGCTTTGATTAAACTCTGGTATGATCTGAGCCATTAACATGGTGACATCAAATGATTATTATGCCTTGCACTCTACTTCAGTAGTCAGATGGGTTCATATTCACACAACAAAAATTTGAACCACTACTTTTGTTCCATCAAAGGGCTATAAGATCCCATTAGATATGCAGCTCAATCCCTAGCAAATGTTGATAAACGGTGATTTTAAATCAGGAGTTCCTTTGATTTAGTGTTAAGTAGGCTACCAATTAAGATCTGGCCGTTGATGATGAAGGCTTAGATGGCAATGCTATTGTGTCGCCTGCATGGGATGTATTAGCACATACTTGGAATGAACAACACCATGCATCCATATAGTAGCTCTTTGACTTCAAATAGGAAATGGTCTTCGATTCACATCAACCAACCTTTATGCATAAAAAAGCATCAGGCATATTTGCCTTTGCACAAATTCTAATTTATGTGATAGGTTTAGCATCCTCGAAAACTATACTTTACAATCCTATGTCAATGTCATCATCAATATGAATTGCTTCATGAATGCACTTACATTACTATATCCAATTACAAAAATGCATCTTTCACTTTCATCATCCTACTTCTTTCATCAGGAATATGAGAATAGAACATATATCCAAACATAGCGAAACTACTAACTAATGATTTTCGCCCTGTCCAAACTTCAAATGGTGTTCTTACTTTGATAAAAACCATTAAGGGTACAGATTGTTGTATTGATAACTCCACCCCGAAAATCATTTAATAGTTCTTTTTCTTTCATCAGATCTTGTCATCTCTATGATTGTCATGTTCTTTCTTATTTCTACACCATTTTTTGTAGGCTATAAGCTATTGTAACTTGCCTATCACTTTTACAATATTTGTCAAATTCTTTTAAAGCATATTTTCCTCCTTGATCACTTCTCAAAATTTTAAGAGCACATCCATTTTGCTTTTCTACAAAAGCTTTGACTTCCTTAAATACCTCAAAGTTTTTGATTTTTCTTTCAAGAAATATATCCAAGTCATCTTGATACAATCATCAATAAGAATGAAAAAATACGTGTTTTTATTGATAGATAGGGTCCTTATTTTACCACAAATCTATGTGTACCAGTTCTAATAGTGTTTTAAATCTTT
The DNA here is from genome assembly GCA_019297695.1 of Apostasia ramifera. Lineage (NCBI taxonomy): Eukaryota > Viridiplantae > Streptophyta > Magnoliopsida > Asparagales > Orchidaceae > Apostasia > Apostasia ramifera. Next base: position 15,841 of record JAEMOT010002247.1, read on the forward strand.
ATGTTCCTTTATTTTGGAAAGGTTGTCGGTGTTTTTAACTCCCCATAATAAAACTTCACAAATCTCAATATTTGTAAAAATTTTAGGGACATTCACCATTCCTTTTGCCTTAACAGTTTTAGACCTTGAATATTAAAATGGCAATATCTTAAATGCCATATTCTTCCATAATTTCATTGCCCAGTGCTTGATGTGGATGAGTTTTTAATCCAAGAGAAAATTTTCGATTTCTTTCATCTTAACTTTCGGAGTCATTTGATTTTTTTAATCACTTTATCAAAATCATACAAGTCCTACTTTCAAATGTCTGGTGATATCTTTTATCCAACACTTTGTAGATTTTGCTCTACCTCAAGCACTAGTAAAGTACTTCTTATATACTTTTCTTCTTTCTTTATTTCTATTGCAGTTGTCCCTTTTTCTTTTGCTTCTACTGTTGCTCCATTCCCCATTATTACCTAAGATGTGACTGAAATATCCACATCGAAAAATATATTCTTGTTTCTAGTCATATGATTACTACAACTACTATCAAAATAACAAATATTTTTCTTCTCCTCTAATGCGCTTTGACATAAAAAAATATATTTTCATCTTCTTTCTCTTCAGTGAAATTTACTTGATTCTTGTTAACTCTCAATCAACAATTTCTTTATATATGTTCAAACCTTTTGCAATGAAGTCACTGGAGTTTGCCTTTCTATCTATAATCAAACATTTTATAGTTTGTTCATCTACAAATATTGCATGGGTCTCCAAAATTTTGGAATACTAGTTATTTTATGTAGCTCCCCCTACTTTTAATATTTATCTTATTGAGCTCCCCTTTCTTTATGCCTACGTTATTTTAAAAATTCTCCCCATTCTTCTTCAAAGTATTTTGAGACCTAAAGTTTTATTTTGTTTGAAGCGCACTTTCAAATGGCTTATCTTAGCACATAAGCTTTCTTTGCTCATGAAATTGTAAGGACCCATTAATTCTTGAATGGTTAATTTTGTTAAAATTTTCAATTCTTCTATTGCCACAACTATATAGCCATACTTATCCGTTAAACTAATTAGCGTTTTCTTTATAGTTTTTCGATCATATACATTGTCTCTATAATTTTTCATTTGATTAATCACTTTCATCAATTTAGAGAATATTCTTTCATTGTTTCCCCATCTCTATTATTTAAATTACTGTATTGTTGTAACTATATAGTCATATGTCTGTTTAACTAATTAGTGTTTGTCCTACTATCCTTTGATCACTTATATTTTCTCCACAAACTTGCATCTGATTAGTCACTTCAGTCAATTTAAAGAACTATTCTTTCTTGTTTCCCATTCTCCATTCTTCAAATTCTCTAACTCTCTGAGAAGAGGTTGGAGTTTGATATTCCTTACCATAAAATCTCCTTCAAATTCCTTTTAATAAGGCTTTCCATGCCTCCTTGGCCTCGATTGCTCCCATGATCCTTGGAGATATGCTTGTATCTACTGTTTGCTAGATGATGGATAATGCCTTTGCATCCTTAGTTCTCCATTTCCTTTGGAGAGAGTTGGCTTACATCTGCTGGCTCCAGATAACTTATACCGACAATTATCCACAAACCTTACAATTGGGGCATTATTTGCAACTTATTCTTTCAAAAATCATAACTTTTTTTGTCAAAAATAAAAGTAGAAGAATGCATTAAAGTGGTTGAGCCAATCACAGTTGAAGCCAAGGCGACACCAACCATATTAGAGTAAAACACCCATTGTCGAATCTGGCTCTAATGCCATTGTTGGATGATTTAAAAAGGCCAATACTCCTGAGGATGATAGCAGTAGAGAAGGCAAAAAATTAAGTGATAAAAGAAATAGAAGGAAGTTGAAGAAGTGGATGGAGAGATCTTTCTTAAAATTGTCAAGAGAGTGCTCTTCCATACAAATCTTTAGGGTCTATTTAGCAACAACCTCACAACTTTAATAAGTATAAGCAGCATAAATTTTTAAGCTTCTTCAATTTTTGACATAGCTTAAAATTTAAGCTACCTTTTCAAGCACCTTAAAAAGTTTTTTGAGCTTCTAAAGCACTTAAACAACAAAAGTAGCTTATAAAATGATGTTTGGATGCGCTTTAGGCTCAAACAACTTAAAAATTTAAAGCAATATAAATGTGATGCCCATGACAGAAGAGGGCGAGAAGTGATCGTTAAATGATGTCCTAAGAGAAAGAAATCACTGAGATAAAGTGCGGCTCCTGACAGGCTTCTAGGCCGAATAATGAGTGGTGAGAGGGGCACAAGAATGAATTATCCGATATCGAAAAAGGAGAGAGATCCTAAGCTGTATAAGTAGATAACGTGATTTCAAATGGTAGATGTGCCTTTTGGGGAAAAATCGTGAGGCTTTTGATGGAAAACTCTATGGTTAAGAGTGCTTGGACTGGAATAGCACTGAGATGGATAACCTCCTGGGAAGTGCTCAAGTCACGCAGTTTTTCTAAGGCCAAAGCAGACAATACCTCTACAATGAGATCACGAGATGTTACAATAAACACAACAATACTGTTTGGAAGCACTTTAAATCTAAGAAGCTTAAGTTTAAGTTTAAGCTGTTGCCAAGCGCACACGTAACCCACTCAAAAGCTTCGTTAGCCCAAATTCAAGTTTAAGCTGTTTCCAAGCCCCCTTTAGTTCTAGAATATTCCTAAACTTAAATTTTCAACACTAATCTCTAGAAGCTAATTTTGCACTCTAGACATCAATAGAAAATGAAATAATTTTTACCACCTTCCTCTTCTACCTCCCTCGGCATATACGCGCATGTCCACTACTTCATCACCTACGGTAGCGGCTGTTCGCGGTGGCGTCGCTCCACGGCGGAGACTGGCAAACTTGGAGAAAACTGAAGGATAAGAAGAAGACGAGGAGCGGCGGTGCGTCCACGGGCGGCTCCGAACGACTGTGCGATGAGAATGAAGAAGAACAAGAGGATGGGGAGGGGAGCGGTTACCGGAAACTAGAGCTCGGAAGCGGATCAGAAGGCAGCAAGGCGTGTGCCAACGAGAAGCTCCGAACTTCGGACGGCTCGGCGGTTGGGGGGAGAGAGAGAGGAGACTCGTTAGGGTTCGGGAGCAATTATTGGGTTCGGGCCCAATAGGGGGCCCATGCCATGCCAGCGCCGGGTGGGCCAATTCCTCGAGCTGCACTTGGGTTCGGACGTCCGCACGTTCGGACCTCCAATCAGTGGGTGACGTGTGTCATACAGGTGGGTCCGGCACATGTGGCGCCCACTGATTGGGGGTCCGGACATGCGAACGTCCGAACCCAAGTATTTTTCCAATTCCTCAGCTATTGGCCGGCCGAAATCTGACCGAATTAAATTAATTTTTCTTTATTAGAGCCATCAAATTCATGATTAATTTTAATTATAACTAAAATTTTAATTTTATTTTTAAAAAATTTTATATCTCATTCTATATAATTTTTAATATTAAATAATTACTTTACTTTATATAAAACATAATTTAAAATAAATAAATTAATTTTATTTTATATTAAATATAATTTTTAATATAATCAGCTCACTTTATTTTGCATCTACATATTTTTCAAAAATAATCGAAAATCTCAATCAAATTATGTTTTTATTCAATTTAAAAGTATTTGGCTTTTATAACAAAACATATTTAGAAGTATTATTTTAAAGTCAAATAAGTATTGTTTTAATAATTTTGATAATTTTGAAATAAATAACAACCACCATAAACTTTACATTTTGAAAAAATTAAAAATAATTTTGCCTGAAAATGTGAAAGTTTAAACCAACAATTGACGGTTTTCGAGAGCCGATAAAATAGCTAAATTTCGGATTGTTCTTAATTGAAATTGCAACAAAATTACTAAAATTAACAGTTTCAACTATAATTTTTAAATATAATTTTAAAAATTTAAATATTATATAATATATATTTATATAATCAATTGAATTACAAGTTGAATCGATTTTAATTTTAATGAAATATTTTTGAGATACAAGAAAAGTGATTTAATTTTAAATCGAGTAAAATATGAGCTAATTAGGGGAAAAAATTGCATTTAATAATATTAATTTAATGTACGTTTGTGTGTACTCAAATAACTATACCCTCAGATAATGGGAAAATTAATTATACGACTTTCAAAGAAGACCTATTTATTCTTTTAATCTTCAAAGTTAGATATTTCATTTGAATGTATAATTACGAATCAGCACTCATGCATTAATTCCTATCATTTGTCAGTTTGAAAGAGAGCCGGTTCGTAATTTTGTTTTCAAATTTCGAAGTAAGGAACGACACGTAAATTTTATTGAGTTATAATACGTTGCCAATTTGTAATTATGCATTCAGAAAGAGTGAACATAAATTTTGAATAAAAGCACAATCTTGACCATTCATGCATGTAATTCCTATTTCTACAAATTACTAGTTGGATATTTCTGTCTTCCTTTTAGTTGCTCAAAAATTTAAAGAAATGAATTTGAAATTTTTCTTCATTTTTTATTTATAGATCCTCCTCCTGAGCCATGCAAAGAGGAATTCAATGACTGGCCGGAGGGACTTCTGGCCATTGGCACATTTGGCAACACAGAAATCAAAGAGGAAAAGCAGCTTCACAATCCCATGATATCAGAGAACTCACCTTCTGAGCCCTCTGAGTACATGTCAGATTTTACTGCTGAAGAAGTGAGCAAACTACAGAAAGAGCTCAGCAAACTTCTGAAAAAGAAGCAATTGAAATCCAGCACTGATGAGTCTGATGCAGCAGCAGAAAGAGCTAGCCTCCCTCTGGATAGATTCTTGAACTGCCCTTCGAGCCTCGAGGTCGACCGAACGGCCAGCCTGAGGCTTTCCGAGGGGGAGAGGCCCACCGGCGACCTCTCGCCGACAAGCGAAATGATTCTAAGGAAGGTTTGGGATTTGATAGCAGATAAGCGTAGTGCAATGAGGAAGAAGTCTATTTCCTTCCTTTTGAAGAAGATGTTTGTTTGTCGGAGTGGGTTTGGCCCAGCTCTAAGTTTAAGAGAACCCATCCCAGATTCAAGAATGGAAAAAGTATATGATATGATAAATATTTTTTTCATATGAAATGTCTCATATTTCTTTAACTGACATCTCATCACTAGAAAATTTAATTCTATACATATATAAACATATCTGCAAGTGACCCAAATTAGATCTCATTAAATTCAAGTAACCCAGACGATACTATATATCCATAAAAATAAATGTTATATGATATCACAAAGGCCGCCGCCCTCCCTTAGTTAAACAGTTAAATAACAAAAATAGGTGATTAGTGCCTAATCGAATTGATCAGGTTGCATGGGAATAAGGTTCCAACTTCTCAGTCTATTATGCTCTCTTTTGGCCAAGAATTACCTGAAAAATAGTGATCTATTATTCCGATTTATACTTTTACATACTTATTACTTGGGATCAAATAATTATCCTGATTTAAACTAACTATATCTTGACCTAAAATTTAGGTTCATGATATCATAAAACCCAAACCTCTAGTTGTCCTAAAAGTCGAGCTTATTGAACTGTGTCCAGGCTCTTAACACCTCTAACATGTTCGATGCCTGGGACCGAACATGACCACTAGAAATTCAGAATCTACTAGAGAATAATAACATTCTTTCTAGTATCATTGAAATTAAGTGATAAGAGAAAAAGGAGAATTACACTTCAATTTTATCACATCATTTATTGTGTTTGCTTGCATTTGTTGAGAATTATACTTCACAAGAAGCTACATGAGCAAGGCACTGGGCAATCAGTGAAGAAGTATCTTGAAAATAAGCCAGCTGAGAGAAGAAATACCAACAAGAGCAAGAGTCATGAAGAAAAAGAAGAAGAGAACAGATGTAAATGGGTTAAGACTGATTCTGACTGTAAGTTATTTGATTCAAGAGATGTGATTATCATTTTAATTTCAGCCGAAACATAGAACAATATCTGATTATATTATATTTTTCTTGGTTGCAGTTATTGTTTTGGAGATGTAGAAAATCAAATAAAAACCATGCCATAAATAGCCAAATATTTGGATGGGTAAGATCTCAAGCTAATTCTTGCTTTTTTGGGAGGTGTAGTACCTTTTATTCTGAAGTGTAGTACTCTTAAATAGTGATTATAATATTCAGATCAAGCTTTTATATGAATTATAAAAAAATAAAATGTTAAAGATGCATTTTGGTTAAACATATCTTGTTGAAATTTTTATGTAATATTTCATTATATTGTTGTTAAGTAATTGACACACAAAACTTTTAGGTCCCATAAAAGGTTCAGTCTAATTGAGTTTCTAATTTTTTTAAAGATAATTTATCTTCTAGTTAACTGCTGAAAGGTTTCTATAGTTAACTCACAAATGTTGTTTGGTCCATAATTTTTAAAAATATGCTCAAAAATAATTATTTTGAAAATACTATAACACTAAAGGTCTCTGTAAATTATAAATATTACATAACAAATTCCTATTAATTTTAAACAGAACATCTAGGGATTACCGGTATTTTTGCCGCACCTCACCGCCAGACTTCTCCACCGAACTTCATCGCCGGTAATGGATCACATAAAGTACCCTTGCAGTGAATATCCCTCACAGTAGCCTTGCTCCATTTAGCATCACTCTTTGTCTCACTATAATAACAACCTCTTAAATGTAGTGTTACGACAGGAAACAATCAAAGATTTTTACGAGGAAAACCGACTGGCGGAAAAACCACGGCTCCTTTTCGAGGAGGCTTGAAAGATCACTAGAAAATGTTTTTCCTTTTTTGGTTACAGCGTTTACTTGATCTTTTTCTTGGATTTTCCCAACCCCTTTCAAGGCTGTACACAGGATGTATATATACCCTCGGCTTGTTCTGTCTAGTCATTTTCAGCCGAATAATCTATGGTCCTAGTGACAGCTCAATTAATGCCTGCGGATGGCTAGTATGTGACTCATGTACGGTGTGTAAGCGGTTACAGCCCGTCGACGGGAAAACCGCGTCTCCCTCAGAGAAGTACAATCCCCCAACGGTCAGATGTCACGTCGGGTCCTCGTTCTTCGGGATGTTAACCTTTCCATCATGACTAGCTCATTTCAATACATCCACTCCGACACATCTCTTTAAATCAATGGTGCCATGATGTATGTTTTTTGTAGATAATACACATTCGTAAGATTAGATAATCTCAATACTTTGATATGTATGTTAAAACTACGCACTTTCAAACAGCATAACATTTATTTGGTCATCACCAGCTCTAATAGCTCATATGTTGAAACATTAATTATAGATCGAAAGCCAGCAAAACTATCAGTCGAGAATCAATAAAAGAGTAAAATAGACAATATAAATGCAAAATTTGTTAAGAAATCTAATAATTTGATTATTCTTCCAGTTGAAGGGTATGCATTACAGCCCAAAAGTCAGAATTTTTTTATCATCTAGTAATAATTTTAAAGTTAATTACTGATCAGATCAACATTTGGCAACGCACTTCAATAATTTTTTTTTTCATTTTCAAAAATAAAAAAATAAAGTGTTAAAGTCACCTTTCGAGTTGTTAAAAGGTACGTATAACTCACAATCTATTTTGACAAATGATAAATCAAGTAGATTCAATTTTAAATTAGGATTATTATTCTTTCGAATTTTTTAATTTTTAAATTAATCAAATTATTTTTCTAATTTAAAATAATATGTAAATAGATTATTTAATATTAATAAAACAATTCAATGGAGGGCATTAAATCAAAAGCAGCTAATTTGCCTCCATTAAATTAAAGGACATTTGGTTCAGAATAATTAGAAAATATTAATATTATCTAAATTATTTTTATTTAGTTAAAAATTATTGATATTATAATAATAAATTGACAGTATTATCTTAAAATATCGTTTGATTTGAAGTGACATCTAGATGTCAACATATAATGATATTTTTATAATTAATTATAATATTATTTAAAAATATCATTAAATCAAACAATTACTTTCTAAATATAACATAACATAATATTAAAATAACACTGAACTAAACACCCCTAAGAACTATTTACATATTATTTCAAATAAAAAACTAATTTATAAATTTTAAAAAATAGAAAAACACATGCTCGTATTAGAGAAGCCTAATTATAATTAACCCTTAAATTTAAAATTAAACTGCTCGTGAACACAATTCTATACTGAGTAAAAAAATTAAAAATCAATGGGTATTACATCCTTATTTCTAAGGAGACGTTATCCTAATGTATATCATATTAATTAAATATTCTAACACCTAAATATTATTTTTTTTATAATAATTTTATATATTTTTACAAAATTATTTACGCATATTAAATCAAATAATTTTATTTTCTATATAATATAATATAATATCAAAATAATATTAAACTACCATAATATCATACTGATTCACAATTTTAAAATTTTAACATTTAATTTTTAAATTATATATATATATATCACTTTTATTTTAAATTTTTAAATATTAAAATCTTATAAAATACTAAAAATATCTCTCTTCCCTCTTCTCTCTCCGTCTACCAGCCTACCCTGCCAGCCGCCGCAAAGCCCCACTAAGCACCATAAAAGGAAAAATTATTGAGTGCGCACGGCATACCGTTTGGACGCCCAATCAAAGGGCGCCACGTGTGATCGGACCCAGCTGTATGGCACACTTGGCGCCCTCTGATTGAGTTCCGAACGGCGCACCGTCCGGACCCAATAACTTCTTCCATAGAAGGGCCAAGAGCACACGCCAACAGCCCTCTATGACAGAGAGAGAGGAAGAAAGAGTATTTTAAAAATTTATAAAATTTTAATATTAAAAAATTTTATAATGGAGCTTATATATTTATATATATGAATTAGAATAATAAATAATTAATTTTTTAAAATAATAAGAAGAAATAGGCATATACGAAGCAAATATCAGCCAATACGTTGCAAAAATAAACCTATATGCTACAATTTTTTTTCGTATAAATCTATTTTTGCAATGCATACACACATAATGGCTTCATATAGCCTATGTTTAGCACTACATATATATCTATTTTGCTAAGTATATAATAAAATACGTGATATAGTGACAATGTAAAATATGAAAAATACCGTTAATGTCGCGCAATCGCGGTAAGGACCACCTACGCAAGTAGCAAGCATCTATGGGATGCCAAACATTAATTTCTCTTGGTTATAAGTCTAAGATGTGAACGAAACTTAACCTAAATAATATCTGATGTTATTCCAAACCTGACCTGACTGTGTTTGATGCTGTGTTGACGGAGGAAGAAATGGAGCCTTGAGGATTTGCGGCCTGCAACGTTTCTAACCCAGAATACTAGCTCAGAGGAGAGGGCTAAGGATCATCCAAAAAAACACGCAAGTATGTAAAATAGTTCAGAGATAGCTTCCCCTATATTCACAGGGGAGTCAGAGAAAAAAGTTTCACTAACACTCAAAAAGATTTGGTCAAAGGACCAATACAAGAAGAAAGAGAGAGAATCCAAGCTTAGTGTGTCTGTCCTCCCTCTAGAACTCTATCTAGATGTTTTTATAGATGAGCTAAAGGAGAGTTCAGTAGGTTTTTGGACAGGAATATTATAATCGGTCGCTCCATACTATCGGCCCCCATGCTTGCCGGCTTCAAGAAAACTATTGATAGTGGCGAGGGGCACGCAGTTTCTCGATCTATGTGACTGACGGGAATCGAATGACCGGATACTGGTGACCGAAAATCTGCAACTTAGTGGAAGTCATGCTGACGTGGCAACCTCTATCAGTCGGAGACAGCGATGGCTATGGATGTTCGAACATCGTGGCTGATAGTACTTGCAGGAAGCTATGAATGACCCAATGTTGTGGCCGACAATACTGGCAGGTACAAACCAAACATCGTGCCTGATATTACAATAGGAAGTTGTGACCAAGTATCGTGGTCAATATTACAGCAGTAAGTTGTAATCAAATATCGTGGCTGATGTTATAGAAAGCCAGACATCGTCACTGATGGTGGGACTCTTACAAACAGCAGAAAGGCCTTTACTTTATACTTGACTGTGCACGCGTCCGCTATTGAGCTTCTCTTGCGCCTTTGCCATGTCGACACCCACGTGTACGCTCCAGATGCACTGGCGCGGATTCAAATACAACATGCCTCTCAAATCTAGATTGAGGTAACCCAACCCCATTGACTCAAATAAGAATCTGTAAGGTTCTTAATTTTGGTTTCAACCTTATGAGTCGAAGCAATAAGTTTAATGAGTAAAGAATTCAAATCATACCTGAATCAAACTGAGCTCAATAAGGTCAAAATTTGTCAACGTGCAGTGAAGTTCCCTGTTGAATATGTGTCAAAACTAAAGGATTTTCATAATAAACAAGTCCCAACAAATAATCAATAAACACTCTAATGATAGATTTAAACTTAATTGTTAAATTATCCAGTAGATTAAACTCTTAATAAATAATCTAATGAATTAAACTTACATCTATTATTGGGCTACGTTATTGATTATTTAGTAGGGCTGCATAGCAAAACTCGTTACACAAATAACCAACAAGATACCAAGTGTATAAACACCGCATTGCAAATTTCATTGGAACTATAACTTCTGCAGTGGAAACAAAAGTCTAGATCTATAATAGGGATAGTTGCATGCAAGCCACAAAATTATTACAGACTTAACACATTTAAGCACTCCAAGGTTTGGCAATCAGCATTTAGATAAGGTGGAACCAGACAGCAACAAAAAAATTTCCTACATTTTGGCATTACGAGTTATCCTCCATTGCCCATTGTCCTGATATATACCCTTACCCCTTGCACCACCTTCTCGATGAATGATTGAAACCGATAGCATTGACATCTTTTAAACAGAAACCTAAATCTTAGAATAATAATCGATTTCGGTAAACTTGCAGAAAACCAAATGGCAACAAACAGATTAGAACAGAAACCATATTTCTCTAACCTACAATAGAAGTCCAACAATGATTGCTAGAATATACAGGAAATTTAAAGAGAACAATGATTGCCAGAATTGTGGGAAAAGAAAGGTACCTTAACTGAATAACACCAACAATTTTCTCTTTTAACCACAGTTATGTATATAGATGGAACAGTGAATGGAGTGTGACAGATTTTGCCAACATGAAATTAAAAAAAAAACATTTTTACTAGGTAGGAAATTCCAATCGGGTAGTATGGTCTTTTGTTGAAACAAAGTGGCCTAACCTTTTTTCTTGGTGTTATATCAATACATATAGCACGGGATGGAATCCTTATATTTGTGTTTGACTTCCCATAACTCTTCCTTGGCCAAGCTTGGGCAGAGCAAGTATTAGTAGCATAGTGAAAATGTGTTTCTTGTCATTAATATATTTTTCACACAATAATTGTGTCCCAACGAGAGAATGGAAAATTGCATCCTTGATACACTACTAGCACATCATCGGAGAATTCTGAATTGGCAACTTGTAAATAGTCATGAGACCTTGTAATGACTATTTACAAGGGATTATCTAGGACCTATGCTGAGGTATTGACGGTAATTCTTAAATGAGTAGGCCCAACAAGTTTCTCTCTTTTAAGTTTTAACCACGGTTAGGCATATGGACGGAACATGGCCAAAATGAAATGAAGGAAACATATTTTACTGCAGCTAAATTGCAGATTACCCATCCCTTGAAGCTTAAGAAATAAAAATTCTACAACTGTGGCTCGCATGTAATTATCACTCTATATTATTAAGCCTGCTGACCTGCGACAATCATATCTTCCTTGGTGAGAAAATCCTGAGCGGCAACAAGATCTGGGAGCACAAGCACACCAGAATCTCTCCAGCTCTGAGCATCAGGTGTCTTGAATCTATCTAAGAGCAGGGCATGCATTCCTACACTCCGGGCAGGGAGATAATCCTTTCTCATGCTGTCACCAATATGAAGAACTTCACCGGGAGATAAATTTCCAGCCATCTCAAGTGCAATCTCATATATCCTTGGATTTGGCTTTTCCACACCCACAATCCCTGAGAAGACACCAAAGTCCCATTCTGACCCCTGAATAAAAAGTAGAGCGAGATGAAATATATTGAATACAATTAGTTAGTGATAAAAAAAACATTTTAAAATGATGATATTTCAAGAAACAGTCATAAAACAACTTTATTCCATGGATATGCACATTAAGGCATCAATAATGAGAATACGCAAGAGAAAATAACTTCAGAAAAGAAAGATTATATGTATCAGCCTTAAGTTGATAATGCAGAACTGAAAGAAGAAACGCACAGTTATACAACAGGAAGTTGAAATGATTTAATTAGATATTATACAAAAAAATATGTTCCAAGTAAAAATTAACATCACACTATCACCAGAAGTACATATATAGCAAAGAAGAATTTATATAGCCACGCCAAGCAGTTGAATAAATCTATTAAAGAAAATAAATGGCAGAAACGGTATTCAGCACTACCTTATTCAAACCCAAGGCTGGAAGAATGACATCCTGATAACGGTATTCAGCATTGCTAACAATGCCAACTATGAGGCCATTCTTACGCACCCACCTCATAAATGGCTGAGAGTCTGCAAACACAGTGTATGGAGCTGAAGAACCAAAAACTGAGTATATGCGCTTAAACACCTTTTCGAATGTTTCTTCATCATAATCATAACCAGCCTACAATCAACAACGCATGTTCAGTTCTCCAACAAGATTACAAAAGCAGAAAAGAAACAATATGTACATGTATATATATATATATATATATATAGAGAGAGAGAGAGAGAGAGAAACAACAACAAAAGCGAAACCAAGAACCCAGGCTTACATAAAAAAGAAGGGAATGGTTCTGAAAGACATAAAGAAGGTTCCTTATCCTTGAAATTCAAGTAAAACACCATAACATACATGAATTAAGTGCTCAACTACTATGAAGGCACAAAGATCAAATCATCTTGGGTACAATAGAAGGTTAAATTACACTAAATCCTATAAAGCACATGATACAGGACACAAGACACGACACAACATAGACACAGAGATACAACTTTTCAAAAAGTAGGATACGATATTTCTTGGATACGTTAAATATATACAATTATTTATTTAAGAATGAAAAAAATCATAAAATTGAACAAACATATGTGACATCCATCTCTCTTTTCAATCATTTTTTTCATATATTTCATAAACACTTCAAAGATTGACTGACAAGTCAATTTAAAGATATTGAGATGAATAGTTGTTAACTTAATCAAACAAATTAATAAGTTACAAATAATTAAATGTATTTTTAAGAAAATTAATTAATTTGCCTTGAAATTTCTACTAATATTATACAAATATAAAGGTGTAGATAAGTAGCAAATTTATAAATTTCAAAAATTATGTTATGAATTAAATTAAAAATATTATGGCAAAAATATATATAAGTAACTAATTTAATAATAAATCTAATGTAAGAAAAAATAAGAATAGAATACACTTTTATTCTTATAAGCTTAGTGGTGCATATAAATATGCATGTTAACATATAAAAATGAATTATTCAAAAAAAAAAGAATAAGTATACAAAGTAAATCATTGATAAAATAAATAAAATTGAAAAAGATTAAGCTTAATAAAATATTCTACTAAAGTGCCCTAGAAGTGTCCCTCGTGTGTCCAGCAGATGTATTCAATATATTTTTTATATAAAATAAATTTGGACACAACTTTTGGCATGTCCGACACGTGTCTAAAAGTGTCTGTGGTGTGTCAATGTCCAACACGTGTCTGAAACAGCCACGGGACCTTATTGGGAGTGGTGTTCATAGACTAAATTTCTTAAGGTTAGCGCATTTTTCGCATAGGTACACATTCTTTAAATCATTTCACATAGGTTACAAGGTCCTATTGTTTCTTCATGTTTTTGTTAAAATTTCCATTATTTAAAATAAAATATCCATATATACAATTTAAATTTCTCTCCACCACTCCATTTCTCTTTATTCGTTTTCCACCTTTCTCTTTCCCCATCCCCCCTCTTTCACTAGAAAGATAATTATAGGAGAGAGGGCTAGGGGTTGAAGCAAAGGGAGGAGAAATAATTTGGTAAATTATTCAATTTAATCCATTAGTGTGGACCGAAGTCAATAAAATGGATCACAATAAAATAAATTAAAAAATGCAGAGGCCTACATGAGATCCAAAATGGTGGGAAAAGAACCAGTGATGAAATGATTTGAAGAACTAAAAATATAAAGGTAGGCTAAATCTCAAGGACTAAAGTGTAATTTACCCTACACAAAATCAAAATCATTAATTTATCTTCAAGAAAGGAGACTATTGAAAATGTGAAAGGCATGAGAATAGATGAATCTTTGGTACATTAACAGTGATGCACATTTTGGAATGCCAATTACATCAACTGTGATGCACATTTAGGAATGTCAATTACATAAATAATGGAATAAACGTAAACATTAGTTCAACAATTCCTATTCCAAAAGCCTATTATGCTGACCTTAATAAAGGAAATCTTCACACAAGCCCTCCACCACTCAATATTTGGCATTTTTGCGGCATGTCCAAAGCACGGGTACTGCTTTGCCATGCCAGTATAAGCTGCCTTAAACCCCTCGTGCATTCTTTTATAGTCAGGGCAAGGCAATCCTACAGCTTTAGCTGCCATGCAATAATAATCTCCAAGTTCTCCTTTGTATGCTATAAGGGTTCCCGTAACATCAACAGTAATACAACGCAGCTTTGACAAGAGAGACATTTTTCCTTGTGAAATGCCTTCTTAAATTTACAGAAAGATTTGTGCCCTTTAAATGAAATTTTAAGGCCCAAAGTTCCAACTGGCTTTCCAAATTCAATGGAAACAGGACAAATATCAACAACTCTCCATATAACATGTCAAACCTGCATAGAGGTCAAAAAAGAGCACATGACTGTTAATATAAAGCCCTCCGCTAATTTTTCAAAAAGGAGTGAAATCACAAAATCAATTTCTCATGAGACAAGTAGTACATGGTAAGAATTTCTACATGTAGCTCCAACAGAAGTTCATCCTGCACAGCAATTTAATCATCAAATTACCAAGGCTAAATTGAGTAGTTAACAAATTACTGAGGCTAACTCAAATCAGCAATTTAAAACAGGGTGCCCTCGCTCTCTTGCCAATTTGTACTTTTGAGTTAGAATCAATTACTGCAGACTCACCTATTCTCATTTTGAACATAGCTTATTTATTGAGCTCAGTCTTAAATATTGAATTAAATAAATTACATGACTCCAAGTAATATTAAAGTAATGGAATTGTCAGCAAAATTACATTAAGATTTACAATATTGATTTATAGGATCCTTCTATAAATTCATATGGATTGAAACAATTCATAGGTCACATTTAAAATCTTTTGAGCATTAAGCATTTTGTCTGACACTAATTTGAACAAACAGGTATGAGGCTATATTGCGTCACTGATTGAAATCAGACATGACAAAACAGTAAATTATTTAAAATCTTCAACAACTACATAATTCTCAAACTAGGATACGCTCAGCTTGGCGTAAAATATATGCCAGAAACTATATATATACCTACACATGCACACATCACTCATTTTTTAGTATCCTTTTCAGTAATGTAACGAAGTGACTTGTAGTTTTTTCTATTGTAATCTATTCTGGAGTTTGGGCATGTTTGGCAAATATTAATTTTATCAGATTTTGAAAGGAAAAATAGGCTAAACATAGGCACCTTGTTTTAAGCGTTAGAAGGGTCAGTTTTAGAGACGCATGGCTTTCTTTTACCTTCAATAACTCCCCCTCTATATATAGTCTTTTATTTCCAACTGAAGCAAGTATAATTTCTGAATCCAATAGATGAAGATGTCCAATGCATGGTTTCCCTATATGATCTGATTGAAATGACCTAGCACAGTTATCTTATGCAACAAGTTGTCCATGATTAAACTTTCTATTTGCCTCAGCAACAAATCAAAATGAGCTGCAATGACGAAAATGATGATAATATCTGGATCTAACTGCGGAAACCCAATTAAAGCAATGAAGCTAATACCAGGAGAACAACATGCAACATAATTAGTAAGCTTCACAAAACTACTACGCATTCATTAGCGATTAAGGCACCTACTTGTCTACTCAAGCCTCTCCCAAATTCAAACATTGATCAACGTCAACCACATAGAAACACAGTAGAACCAGACAGACCTCAATAAAATAAAGGAATACCACAGTCACGTTTAAACTTAAGCAGAGAGATCAAATTCAGAGAAAACACTAAAAGAAATTTACAATTTAACAAAGGATAGAATACAAAAACCATGCCAAACTATCCTTGTCAATCTCATTTAACAAAGGAACAAATTATCTGTTGAGCCACTTGTTAAAGGTTCCTCAATCCACTGAAATTAGGCATTAACAAGGATCTTTCTTCCTCTTGTTATTAATAGTTTGTAACAAGAAAATTATACCATTTAATAAAGGTGTAAGCTTTAGCAATGAAATATTTTTCTCAAGAAAAAACTAAAAAATAATAAACCCCCTTGTCACTAGAGAAGATTTTAATAATAGTGAATTCTCCTTATTTTTTTCTTAAAGTTGGCTTAGGCCTTCAGATTAAAACTAAGAACAAATACACATCAAGTCACATCTTCCTTGAGGATGTTACATAAATCTATGAGAAAGAGCATATCCATCTCCCAACAAAAATCACCTAACACAATAATAAATGCTACATGAAATACCATGAGAAGTAACTATTTAACAAGGGTAGAATACCATTAGTAATATGCCAAACTACCACTGTTAATCTCATTTAACAAGGGAAGAAATTCTCGATCAAGACCTTTGTTAAAAGCTCCTTTGTTCACTGAAATTAGGCATTAAAAAGGAACTTTCTTCTCGTTGTAATTTATAATTTGTAACAAGGAAGTTGTACCATTTAATAAAAGTGTAAATAACCTTTAACAAGAAAATATTTTCCTTGGAAAAAATTTCAATAATGATCGTTAGCATCCATTTGTAGCTATTATTGTAAATTAATAATAACATTAAAAATAAATAAATCCTCTTATTAGCTGTTACTACAGACAATTTCAACAATAACGAATTTCCTTTTTTTTGAAAGTTGGCTTAGGCTTTTATATGAAAACAAAAAGTAAAAACAAATACAAAAATACATCAAATCACATCTCCTTAAGGATGTTGTAGAAATCTATAGGAACGGGCATTTCCCAACAACAATCACCTAACCTAGCAGTGTGTGCTAAGGGTGTTAATATGGATCGAAAATCGAAAATCAATCGAAAGTTAAATCGATTT
Organism: Apostasia ramifera; assembly: GCA_019297695.1. Taxonomy (NCBI): domain Eukaryota; kingdom Viridiplantae; phylum Streptophyta; class Magnoliopsida; order Asparagales; family Orchidaceae; genus Apostasia; species Apostasia ramifera. Next base: position 33,205 of record JAEMOT010002247.1, read on the forward strand.
TAGATCGAATCGAGATCGAGTCGATCTAAATATCGATCTAAGCTCTGGGATTGTTAATTACTTTGTAAATTGCTACCAACAGAGATGAATTCTAACAACAACAATATTACTATAGAGCATTTTCCAAACTCTAATATTTTAGAATTATATATCATCGGCAAGCAAACTACTTTAAACTCCAACAATTACAACATAACCAATTTAAACTCCAACGCATATAACTAATCAATCAATCACGTCAGATTAGAAAACTTCAATGCTAGTAAGTCATTTTGAATGCCATCTGGTGACATATGCTATCGATTGAATGTTTCTTTTTGCATTTTACACAAGGACATTGAATAACAAGAAGATTTCTAATTTTTCCAGAGAATATATAAAAAGCTGTCTTAACTCCTACAATAAATATTGGATCAAGTCAACCAGTTCTAGAACGATCCATCCAATTCTAATTAGGGGCCCTATCGCAGAAAGAAACAAAAGCAACTCTAAAACATATGTGTGCTAGTTAGAAACATTTCAACTACAATTAATGGTCCATTTAATTTTTTCTAGATTGCGTATAAAACACATGAAAAAAAAAATCATTCATAAAAAAGAATACAGTAGTTTTACTATTAATGCATTTTATGATGTATGATGTTGTCATGGCCTTGATGTTTTTGATTGGATATCCAGGCCAAGCAAAAAGTGAGGTTCATAAACAAAGACAGGACGAAATAAACCTGAAAAGATCTTGCAGTCACAAGAATGCCAGCAATACAGTCTTCAATCAACAGCTGACTGGGCTGGAAAAAGAAACACTTAAGACTACCACTTAATGGAGATATAAGCAGATGAATAGAATTTGAACAAAAAATATGCTACAAAATGAACATGAATATCAAAGTAACAAAAGAATGTGATTAACGATCTTTTATTTCAAATAAACCTCAAAAAATCATAAACAAATCACCAGTGCTTGACCAAAATGTATATATTTCAGTATACATTCAATACTGTTAATTTATAAACTACTGGCAAAAGAAATTAAATCGTAGAAAGGCTTTAGGATAAAATATAAAAAGGATTTCACAAGATTGAATTTCAACTCAGACTAGTGCAGATTATATAAAATAGCAGCAACACTTCATTATAAATGTTTGAGGGTCTCTGTCACTGCATTTATTTCACTGAGAATCATCCGCATTAGTTCATAGAGCCTACTCATCCATGCTCAATGAAATGCATTCATAGGGTAAAAAATAATGCCATCGTTTGTTACTGCATAGATTACTTCTAATTTTTTACATCAGCGGCAGAGGCTTAAAGGGGAAGAGGAAGGGAGGGAGAGAGAGAGAGAACTCAGCGGCAGCGGCGGCTGCCCTAGCGACAGAGGCACTGGACGAGCGCGACCGAAGGGGGAGAGGTACGCATCCGCAGCGGCGTCGACGAGCGCGAAAGGGGCAGGCGGAGGCGGAGGCGACCAAAGGCGAGGGAGGAGCGTGATCTGAAGGCGTAGAAACCGAAAGGGAAGCAGCAAAGTAATACTGCGGGCTAATCCACCGGTGGTTTTTCTCTCTCCTATGCAGACGAGGAGAAATTATTGCCTTCAGGGAGCGCTCCCAAGTGGCCAATAAATCGTCGCCGCAATGGAAAAATAGAAGAAAAAAAAAAAGGGCATTTAACTGTATATCACACAAACTTTTTAAAATTACAACACATATTTTTTTTACAAAATTTATACTGTAAATTATAAAAAAAGTATATATAATATAATATATAAATTTTTATATGACATATGAGTAATTATCGCATTTACCTGCATGCCACACAAATAATTCATAGTATAAATTTTATGAAGAAAATGTGTGTGATGTAATACATGAAGTTTTATGTGGCATGTGGGTAATTATCCCAAAAAGGAGCATTTAGGGGCATTTACCTGCATGCCACACAAACTTTTTAAAATTACACCACACACACTTTATTCACAAAATTTATACACAAAATGAAAAAATAATTATACCTAATTTGAGCATGAATCAAACAAAGACTAAACTCTTAATTGATTTCGATCCATCAGGCACAACTTACACATCTTAATTTTAAATTAAATTAAATTTAAATCAATTAAAATTTATTTAATTTTAAATTAAAATTAATCAGAAGAACATCTAATAAATATCATAACAACAACTAAGATATATTTATGTATAAAAACATAAAAAATTATAATAAATAATAAAATATATTATTTATATTTAAAAAATATAGAGATTTAGCCAAACTAATCCGATCTAACCATGGCTCATGACTCTGTTCAGTAAACTATAGTCGAGCGATTCGAGCTAAATCCAAATACCATATGACTATCGATTTTTGTGCAAAACTCTCACCCTGTATTTGGGGCTGCATAACATGTAATTCTAGCAAGTTTCTATGAACTCATGCTATAAAAAAAGATTTATGTAAGCTCAAACTTGAAATTTTGAGCCCACTTAAACTCGAACAACTTGAACTCCAATTGATTTCCTGTCTTGGTTCAATTTTGATTTCAATTTGAGTTAATCTGGGGGAAGGATGTTTTTTTGAAATTTTATTTATGCTGAAACATAAATTTATTTGTCCACTTTAATAAACATTTTAGGGGACATTTAGTTCAATATTATCTCGATATTATGTCATGTTATCTAAAAATAATAATTATTTAGTTTGATATATATAAATAATCTTCTATAAAATTACAAAATTTTTAATTAAAAGATGATATCTAGATATCGTGATATTTAAATTATATGATATAACTCCAAGACAATAATGAACCAAATATCCTTTTAATGTGATCGACTCTTTAACCATAAATTTATAACAAAATCATTATATTACAAGAAAAATATTTATAATTAATCATGCATAAAAGAAAACAAAAGTAGAATTACATTATGTTTACAATATTATAAATTTAAAATATGTAACATGGTCATAACACTAATGAAAATAACAATATTGTACTTAATCATGTGATATAATAGAGAATATGATATATAACAATATGTTTTCTTCGTCCTCTACATTATTTTTAAATTCTTTGCATTATACTAGATGGTTGCTCATTTCACCGAAACAAAATAAAAAAGCATTTATGATACGAGTTCATGTTAAGGCAAATGACTATGAAAACGGTTGAAAAATCTAGAATTGGTGAGGTCAATCGGAGTTGTGTTGGTTGTATAGAAGTGAATATTTCTTATCTCGTAGCCAAGGCACTTGGTTGATGATCTACTATTATTCCTTTTAATAAACTGTATTAAGGCTAGCGGTTCAATTAGGATCAAGCCAACGCATCGTTGTATTGACTCTTATAGGTTTGCCGTTGTAGCGTGGTTAAGTTGAGCGGGAACTTCTCGCTATGTTAATGGTTCATGAGAGGGCCCTTAATTACAAGGGAGTATTTATCTCATATAATAATTCCTAATAATAGGTGGCCTTCGTGGTTAGTGGTACAATTGAGTTAGTAGCCTATTAGAGTGGGAGTAGTCCTAATACAATATTGTAAAAATTAAATTAAATTAAGAACAAGACCATTATCCAATATATAGTCGGATCTGTCAGACTGGTCATTAAATTGATAAATTATTATTTTTAAAAAATTTATAAAAATAATATTATCTACCAAAATAATATTCAACATTCATAATAAACTTATTTATTATATGATTTATTATTATTATAGAACTCTAAATATTATGAAAAAATATTTATTATTATTTTGATGTCATGTCATTATTTAGTTTGATGATATTTTTAAATAAATTTTTTAAAAATTATAAAATTATTATTAAAAAATAATATTTAAATATAATATTTATATAATATAATATTAAAATAATATCAAATCAAAAATTCTCCAAATAAAAGTATGATTTAAATATTATTAAATAAAAAAAAAAAATTTGATGACGTAGTTAAATATTAGTTTTAAAAATTCATAGTTTGATAAAAATCTCAAAATATTAATTTTGAATAATCCTGAATTCATTTCGTGTTAACCGATTTATATTTTTTGAAAAGTTATTAAGGCCCTGTTTAGCGCGAGGACCAAAACAAGACCAAAATATTACTAATTTAAAAAAAAAAAAATAATAATAAATAATTTTTTTAAATTATTTTACATAAATTCAAATATAAA
>JAEMOT010002247.1:42933-63271 GCA_019297695.1 Apostasia ramifera
TACCCTCAATCCTGTTCCCTGTTTCTGATTTATTGAAATCCGGATTGCGCCCTAATCTGAATTGGTAATTTTTCAATTACCTTCGATCTAATTTATTTAAAATTTTAAAAGTAATTGGTTTTGCGGGCTTAATTAATTTCTCAGTCATCACAAAATTATTCTCTGACATTCAAGCATTAGTTTGTGAAAATCTGCTTTATAAAATTGCTGATCTCTAAACTGCATTATCATTCATCTGTCCCGCATCACTAACTGAACCATATTACAATAAATCAATGAAACTGAGGAACCTATATGTAAAAAATTGTTGTAAAGGATGTAGATAATTTCAAAAACATGGAACAACTTGACATACACCCTTATATCTCATGAACCCATTGCCATTTTGGTCTAGGTTGTAATAAAATACTCATGATGTGTCAAAATGTTCTGACAGAGAAACTCTATTGTTTTTCTTTATGTATTATCTAGAAACTCTATTATTAATAAAAGGCACAATGAGGATAATATGTTGCTGTGTTTTAGAGGAGCAACTTTTGATTTTTTGCGTGGGTGTGCACGTTTCAGTATCCTGCTGTCTGTCTTTTTTATTTCTTGTGGTCAATGACTTTCATGCACGTCTCTTCTACAACAACAACAACCAAGCTTTAATCCCACTAGGTGGGGTCGGCTACATGAATCCTTTATTTACATCGCGCTCTATCAATTATCAAATTTTTATCTAAGTAATTAAGATCACTCCTTATAGTTTCTTGACATGTCTTTTTTGGTCTCCCTCTTCCTCTTTGATGCACATTTCTTATACTATAGATATAATGTTTCTTGGATTTATCATGGATTATTAAGGTTACAGGCCATCTTATGATGTATTATTTTGCATCTTAGTCTCTAGGTTCAGATTTTCATTATGACTGTGTGGTGTGTAAGTTCAAGTATGCTTTTCCATCAAACCCATTTACTGTCCTGAAATACTATGTGGCAGATAGGTCCTATTGCACGTCAACTGATGCTTTTAGTGGAAGCTTCTCCTGCGTACTCCATGGCTCAGATTGCATTGGGTATGAGAATAGAAAGCACGAATAAGCATGTTGCAAATTTTGTACTTCATTTTCTGATCATTTTATTAACCAGGTTTACCTTTGATTTCATTCGTTTTTGCCCTGGAATTTTTAGGTGATTTTATTGTATGGAGCTTTTTTATCAAAATTTGTACATGATCAATCAATCATGAAATTTCTTCCATAGGAACTTTTTAGTGACTAGATATCATGCTCCACCTCTCTTTTTCTAGATAATTTCAAGAGTATCAATGATTTTCATGGCTTGCATAAACCTCATCATAATCTGCATAAACATGATTATATCTTATTATACAATTTCATCATCTAAGAGCATTCTTATGCTTGTGGATTATATTTGCTAAACCTCTCAACACCAGATTGCCCCTTTTGATGATAATTAACATAAATGAAGTAATATAAATTACAGAGTATGCGGTATCAGTCTTAAATTATGACTTGAAGATCCCTATAGTTAACCTTTAATTACACTTTGGTATATAGTTTTTAAATTTTTTTTGATAGGTCCCTACAATTTACCTAATATTACAAACAGTATCTCTCCGCAATTATTATTAACAAATGTTTAATTTTTCCCTTAATACTTATTCAAATTTTCAAAAATATATCATTGCATATTCTCCTTTTCACTTTTTCACTCGTCGTTGCCTCACCGCCGTCGTCTCACTGCCGCCACCTTCCAGGCAGAGGGGGTGAGAGAGAGGGCAAACGAAAAGTGATAAAATTGAAATATTAAAATGTTGAATATTCCTTAAATACTAACGAAAATCACCAGTTTAGACTTTTTATGTAATAATCATAATTTACAGAGACCTTTATTGTTACAAAATTTTCAAAATATGGACCAATCAATTTTTTTTAAAAACTATTGACAAAAATGTAATTAAGGGTTAACTATAAAGACTTTTTAGTAATTAACTCTAAACAAAAATATATGACAAGTAGTCACTCATAAGTAATCTCATGATAATAGCTGTTTTTATAACTCAATGGTTATTTAAGATGATTTTAGTCTTTCAATGTCAATAATGAAATAATAATAATGGTATCTTAATTACATGGGCCTCTAAGCATCAAAACAGTGGTTGTAATGATCTAATATGCCCAATAACGTATAATAAATAGATGATTGGTGATAATAAACAGATATGGATTATTATTGTGTGATATTATGTAAATAGTATTGATCAAGTCTATGGCATAATCTTGACATACCCTATTCGTGCTGGATGCAAGTGAAGGGTCATCATTTTCTCAAATATTGATAGACTATTTTTAGGCTTAAATTAAAGCGAAACCTGCTTGACTATTGTAATATTTGCATTTCCCCATGATAAACCCATCCCACATTTCTGAAAACCTGAATCCACCTATAATTTCTCCTTTAATTTTTTGTCATTTAGCACCGAAAGCTACAAGATAGTCCACATGAGTGAAAGTATCTGTTGCATGTTGATTAATCAAAGCACATATTGCATGGACTGTAATTTGTACATTTTGCTTAAATTCTTGGTGATCATCTTGAATATAACTAAGAAGACCATAGATAGGTTTAATCATGTTTTATGAAACTTATGTTATATGTGCAATTTGTATAAAACCTCATGAAGAATATTAGCTCATGATGCTATTATGTCAAATAAATTATAGTAAAAATACTTGAGGTATATTGATAATATGAGACGATAATGTGGTATTGTATTGCTTTTGATCCTCCATGGACTATTATTTAAAATCATCAAAAATGAGATAATTAAATATAGGATGTGGTCAGCACTATTCTGAAGTATTTTGTCCAACTTGTTTATCATGCAGTCAAGAGTTTGTCTGAAAGATGAAATACTCATATACGTGGAAAATGGTTGTTTTATTTTCATACATCTTCTCATTAAAACCAGACCAATAATCTCCATGATTCTGAAGTTAAAGTTAGCTGGCATTTACTCCTCATCTTCCACAAAGTTGTGCCCTCCACTGTTATGTAGAAAAATAAGCTGATATTTCGCCATAAACAAACATCTTTTTGCTCCGCTCTCAGGAGATGCTTGGAAAGCCTTAGTTCATAGCGCTGAAACAAGCCTGCAGGATTTGGACCAGGAAATTTTCACATCCCTTACAAAATTTGTTGATCAGCTGCCATCAGTCTTTGGACAGGTCTGCAATATTTTCATTTTGGGGATTCATATACATGCCAAGCAAGCTTGCATATTTACATGTTTCTTCATTAAACAACTAAGGCGCGTAAAGTTAGCAATCTTAACATGATTGTTAAGTGCTCTTCGCATACTAATTTAGAAGATAATGATTAGTTTCTTGGCCCTTTCAAATGGTGTGCTGCATGCACATGTTGAAGTTTAAAAAGTTATGTAAATTTTCCATACTGATGAGCAACCAGATCTCTTATATCCTATCTAATACAAGTTAGTACTAGGGGTGTTCAAATATACCCGAAAAACTGAAAATCAACCCGAAACCGGACTGAATCGATCAATTCAGTTTGGGTGTGATTTCAAATTTACTGAAACGGTTGATTCGGGTTGGTTCTTGGTTCTATTGTTCAAGTAAACTAAAATTAACCCAAATTGAATTAATTGTTGATCATAGTATAATTAATTTGTTATGGTTGTTTAACATAAGAGTTGATATTGACTATTTTTGTGTCATGATGGATTCAAGTTTAAAATTTGTTATTTTAACTTGAGTTTGATTTGATTTTGGGAAATTATTTGATTTTAGGTTCTTTGGTATTGTATTTTTTATAGTAGTTATGTAAGCAATCATGTTTTAAGCTAGGAACCGAACTTGCGCTGAAGGCTTCTTGTTCCTCATGGAAGCTAAACAAACCAATCCAAACCCTACAGGTTACAAGTAACCTAACTTTGGTAATACACACTTGTCGCAATGGATAGCAGTGGTTGTTGAAACATGATAGTAATATTGAATTGTTGATCATATTTATGTTGTATAATTAATTTGTTATGGTTGTTTAACATAAGAGTTGATATTGACTATTTTTGTGTGAGTCATGATGGATTCAAGTTTAAATTTTTAACTTGAGTTTGATTTTATTTTCGGAAATTATTTAATTTTAGGTTCTTTGGTATTGTATTTTTTTATAGTAGTTATGTAAGCAATCATGTTTTAAGCTAGGAACCAAACTTGAGCTGAAAAATTTGGCTTCTGGTTCCTCATGGAAGCTAAACAAACCAATCCAAACCCTACAGGTTACAAGTAACCTAACTTTGGTAATACACTTGTCTCAATGGATAGCAGTGGTTGTTGAAACATGATAGTAATATTGAATTGTTGGTTATATTTATGTTGTATAATTAATTTGTTATGGTTGTTTAACATAAGAGTTGATATTGACTATTTTTGTGTGAGTCATGATGGATTCAAGTTTAAAATTTTTTATTTTAACTTGAGTTTGATTTGATTTTGGGAAATTATTTGATTTTAGGTTATTTTAACTTGAGTATTGTATTTTTTATAGTAGTTATGTAAGCAATCATGTTTTAAGCTAGGAACCGAACTTGAGCTGAAAAATTTGGCTTTGGTCCAGTTGGGGTTCAATGAACTCGGTTTAATTCTGATTCTTAAAACTATAGAACCGAGTCGGTCGGTTCAATTCGGTTCTGGTTCCTCATGGAAGCTAAACAAACCAATCCAAACCCTACAGGTTACAAGTAACCTAACCTTGGTAATACACTTGTTGCAATGGATAGCAGTGGTTGTTGAAACATGATAGTAATGTGTTTTCACTTTGAGTGCGTTCACGTGAATTCCTTGAATTGAATGGTTAATATTGATACATAATTTTACCGTCACTGGCATAATGTAAACTTAGGTATTATGCTCAGGTAACCCAAGGCACATCAGAGTTCAGTCCTACTCCCATGGAAAACCGTGAATTCTTCAAGAAGGCTTACAGTGTTCCACACACGCTCCTGGTAGCCATTTTGAGACGATGCAGAATTTCGATCCCATCTGCATTCCCTTGGATCATCGTGGTCTGAATTTCATTTCAGGTCAAGTTCAAAATTGATGGCATTGACGAAAGTGAGATTCTGGAGAAGGTTCTGAAGCCTCGTGCAAAATCCATTGGAGGAAATGTGGAGAAGGTGGTTTTATCAGGAAACCATCTTACCCCATGCATCCAGGTATCAGTTTTTTATAGTAGCAGTAATCAAAATCTCTTGTGTGGCAATTCATTGTTTACACTACGTAGGGATAAGTTTTAATGGTCAATCAGATGAAGCAATACTTATCTTCTCCGATCCCCTACAACAGCCGGTGGGCAAAAGTTTAATCTGTAACCAGTCATGCATAGTCTGTTTACAACTGAGAGTATTTAGTTTGATGTTATCTTAATGTTATACTATATTATATATATGTCAGCCTACTAGGGCATATAAGTATCATTATTTTAGTGACAACTTTACAATTTTTTAGAAGGTTATCTCTACATGTCATTAAACTAAATAATTATTATTTTTGGATGACATGATATAATATCAAGATAGTATTAAATCAAGCGCCATCTTAACCTAATCTACGAAAGAAAACTTGTTTTCTTCGTTTTTTTAGTTTTTTGTGCAATTTTCAAAATAAATTTTGAGTATATTGTTTTGTTGTTACTTAGGGTTGTAAATGAACTGAGCTGAGTCAAGTAGTGGTCTGTTCAAGCTCTTGTTCATTTACTAAAACTGAGCTCTTGCTTAGTTCGCGAATATAAAGGCATACTTGGGCTTGGTTCATATAGTTCGTAAACGGGCTCACTAATCTGTTCAGGAACATGCTCATATGTGTCTAAGTTTGCAGACACGAAATTTATAAAAAAGCTCTTATGTATTAAGGATATTAATGTATTCACAAGCAGGCTTATCACACTACAAGAAATTTACTTTGTAACATGGGTAGCATATCCCTGTTAACATAATTAAATACCCTTGTTACTCTCAATTAACAAGGGTAAAAATTTCTTGTTGAGTCCCTTATTAATTGTTTCCTTGTTAACCGTAATTTAGCATTAACAAGAAACTATTTGTCCCTTTGTTATTTATATTTCGTAACAAGAAAATTATGTTCTTGTTATAATTATTTATTTAACAAGAGTATATACATATTTAACAAGGAAAATATATCCTTGTAATGATTACAAATAACATCAAAAATAACAAGGACAAGTCCCCTTGTCACTTGAAAAAATTTAACAATAATAACTTCTAATTATTACTAAATAAAATTGTAGTAATAAATAATTTCTTTTATAAATATAAATATATATATATATATATATAATTTTGAAGTATTTCATAATTTCTTGATATTATAAAAAACAACTCCAAATACTATAACCTCATCATTAATGAATTTTTTCTTATTAATAAATAAGATACACTAAATCTCTAAAAAAAATCATATTGAATCTTATAATCAGGCATGTTCATGAATTTCATATAAAAGTTCACAAACATTAACAAATTGAAGGTTAGTATGTTCAAACTCATTTATTTATCAATCGAGCTTTTAAAATTATGTTCAAGCTTATTTGTAAATATTAACAAATTGAACATGAGCGAGCTCATATCGAACCGAACATTGAGTTGTTCATCAAACACTTGTTTCATTTACAACCCTATACTTGAATTGAGAGTGATGACTACCAACAAAGCCATCCCCCCACATACCCTCCACCCTCTCCTCCTCCTTCTAACACGTATTATAGTTAATCTACACACTACCAGCGGCACCTTACTACACGTACCAGCTGCATCAAAGCGGTGGCTACAACAGGTCGATGAGTTTCTCGGATTCTCAGATTGCGAACAGTTACCTGTCGAGTTATCAATCAAATCAGGGGAACATGTGTTGGACCTTCGGCACTCCTCCGCTGCCGGCTCCCATGCTGCATCATTGTTTCTCAGAATTTTCTCAGTGGCCTCTATCTCAAATAATTTGTGATTATGTGATAATAAAATCATAGAATAACAATGACTCTTTCATTCATCTTCATCCAATGTTTCTTCTTTGAATCATGTCATTCTAATGATCGATTTTTTTTTTTTTTTGAACTCCACAGGACCTAAAATGGCCGATTGGATACCATTACACCCCAGTCGATGCCATTGCTCAGAGCTTGAAGTCCCTCACCCTAAATGAAACCAAAGTGCTAGCTGCTACCATTGCTGATTGGCTCAAAAGCCTTGACAAAGTGAATTAGCTTACCTTCTTGTTTGTTGTCTATGTATATAGGTAGTAACCCCTAGATTTTCTCCATGTTTATAAGGTGCATTTACCTGCATGTTATAAAAATTCTTAATATATGTAAATATTCTAAAAAATAAATAAAATAAAATCAAGGTTAGATTTAAATGGCTATATTACGTTATTTAGAAAAGTTAGTTGTCAATATTGATGGCATATTTAAGTAGATTTTAAAAAAATTATAAAATTATTATTATGAAATGATATATAGATAACGATTTGGTGGTGATGGAGGTAGGGGTGGCATCGAGTCGAGTTCGAGCGAGATTCAGTATATTCGAATTCAAAAAATTCGATTTCAACGAGACTCGAAATCGACTCGAACTCGAATCATTTCGAGTCGAGTCAGCTCGACTTGATTTAACTCGAGTTCGAGTCGATTTTGAATCGATTTCAATTTTTGGATAAATTTAAATTACATAATAAAAAAAACACATTTAAAATGGTTACACTTTAATTCAAAAAAAATATTTTTATTTTCAATTTTTAATGTGTCACTCTTTCATAATATAATAAAAATATTTAATAAATAATTTTATTTTGAGTCAGCTCAATTTTTTTCGAGCGAGTCAAGCTAAACTCGAAATCGACTCGAAATAATTTCGAGTACATTGAATAGCTCGAAACTCGACTCGAAATGACTCGAATTGATTTCGAGTTGAATTTTTTATCGAGTGAATTTGGAGCGATTTTCAATTTTCGAATAAAATTGCCAGCCCTAGATGGAGGTGAGTTGCAATGGGGGAGGGGTTAGTTAGGGATGATAATTTTTACTTAACTTTAACTAGAATTGACCTGCTCTTTAATGAGAGTTATATGTCGTAAAGTTGTAACTATGATTTGTGACTTTCCCTAATTTGTTATTGGATAAATTAGGTTTGAGTATAACACATTATATTTATCTTGACTCATGATCGGCTATTAATTAAATAAGTTTATATAATTTTTAGGTTAAAATGATTTAAGTAGATTTATTATTATTATTTTAATTTAAAATAAATAATTAGCTGCGAATTTAAAGTAGGACGGGATAGAGTAGGTATGGGTCGGTAGTAGAGAAGTGGTGCAGATACGAATTATGAGAGAAGTAGAGTGGGATGGTAAAGCGAAAGTGGTGTGAAATAAGTATGAATAATAGTTAAAAAATTTGTGAAGCATATGGATTTTGTATGAACAATTAAAACTCGTTTTTATCTTGGAGCAAGTGATGGAGAGATTTTTTTTTTTTGAAGCTTGGAAGTGGAGGAGTGATAATTAATAGTGAATATATAGATGATATTAATATTTAAATAATAATATAGTGGTTTTATTTAAATATAAGTAGGTGTCAAATCAAATATGAATTTTCAAATTTGAATCTTATGCGAGTCTCAGCTCCCCTTAGGCTTCGTTTGGTTTGAGTTTTTGTTTGGATAATAAAAAAAATATTTTATTTTTTAAATTTAATAAAAAAAAAATATTTTAATACTAAAAAGCGTGTAAAATATAAAATATTTTAAATTCTAATATTTATATTTGTATTAGATGTAAAATAAAGTTAATTTTTATAGTTGAAATTTGTGTTGGGTAAAAATTTTGCCTCGAATCAAACGAGACCTTAGTGTCATGATCCACTTACATTAAGGTTGGTGTTCATTTTTCATGATTGGCCTATTTATTTGTAAAATTTAATTTTTAATTAGATTAAAATTAAATTTAAATAAATATATGAAATAAAATTAGTCATTATATTAAGATATGTAAAGAGTATAATATAAATTAGTTATTTTTTTAATATATATATATATATATATATATTAGATGTGATATAAATTAACTATGTGATGCGATACGCCTGCTTAATATTAAACTAAATTAATTTTAAATAAATAAACAAATCAAGTTATTGCTATACATGTTACAATTTAGTTCATCCTAAAAGTATCATAGAATATATCTTGGTATTTATAATTTATTTATTTTGGATGTTACTTTCAATTTGTTCATGATGGAGTACATAATTTTTAGGATAATAAAAAAAATTGAATATATCACAAAATAATTTTGAATATTTAGATGGGGTGTGAGTAAATATTATTTCTGAAAGTGATATGCCAATAATATTATTTATTCTCAATATATAAATTCAAATATTTAAAAATCACTCTATATTATATTCTACATATTTTTTAGTACATTAATCAACTTTATTTTATATTTTATATAATATAAAAGAATATCATGATCAAAATAATTTTTAATCAAATAAAGACTACTGAAGTACTACCAATTTTTATTTAACTTGGTGTTTATTGTCCTAGTAAGTTTGAGGACTTAGCTTCTGTTTGATTGACGTTCAAATTGGTCATAACTATTTTTAAGATTCAATTTGCGAGGTAGTCGAGAGGAAATCAAGATTCAAGATACAAGACTGGCAAACACTGGTAAAAATTACTGTTACTAGATTTTCTTTCTTTTCAATGTTCTTTCTTATGCTCATAAACCAAAACTAATCGGGTTTGACGTAAGTTTATTGTCTTAGTAATCATACTTAACATATAAAATATGAACATTCAATAATGTATTTAGTATTTGATCGAGTTTGCAATCTTCATTCATTTCACATGCCATAACACTAGTTTATATGATGTGGGATGAAAATAAAATTATATGTTAAAATTTAAATCAAAAGTATTAATTAGCGATTATTCTATTTAAATTAAACTCAAAAATATTTTATAGAATAAGTTATATGATAAATAAAATCTTTAATTTTGTAAATTAAAATTACTTCAAAATTAAAATTAAATCAAATCAAATCGTATTGTAAATAAAATTTTATAGTAATGGCTTGTGGAAGCAAAGGAATACTGTTAGATGAAAGTGTGATGGTGGCAGACAAATGGGATATAGGATAGATATTTGACTTTGTAGGCTTGATTGATGTTCATGCAAGGTTTTCAGAATCGAACCGAAGATTGAACCGATCAATCGATCGGTTCATGGTTTTATCGGTTCAACCGGTTGAACCGTGGTTTAATCGGATGACTTAATAATTACATCATAATTAAATATAAATTTTCTAAATGTGAGATTAATTTTTAAAATATGATACAAAAAATATTTTGAAAAAAATAGTACAACTAATTTAAAAATTTTACTACTACAAGAAATGTATAAAAAATTAAAAATTATAAAACAAAATAAATACAATTGCTTTTCTTGTCAATTTGTCATTCAAAATACTTTGCCTCTTTTATAACAATTCGAAATAAATTTATGATAAAAAAATTAATAAATTAGCTAAGCATCCATTATATAAAATAATTATTATTCAAAATATAGCATCAATATTAAAATATTAATGCTCAAATATCAATGTATAAAAATAAAATAAAAAACTCAAATAATAATTCCGGTTTGTCCGGTTTGACGGTTGGACCGGTTTTTACAGGTTTAATCCGGTTTTTCCCGGTCCAACCCGGTTTTTACCTGATTTCGGTTCTAATGTTGAACCAGACCGGACCTTGGGCCGGTTCCCGGTTGAACCGGTCGAACCGGCCGGTCCGGTCCGGTTCTAAAAACCTTGTGTTCATGCAGCTGTAGTGAACTTCAACTACTATGAATGTATGCAGATTTTGATCCTCAACTTGTGTAAATACTTTTATAACCACTTTTTTATAGTAGTTTATAATCCATGCACGTGCCTACGTCACAGTTTAATTTATATAAAAACTCGAGTTTCTATATTTTGATTCTGGCCTTTTGAAGTTCAAAATACCATCTGTTTAAATGAGAATCTGTTTCCTTAAAATCCACCGTATATGAAATTGAGTACAGTTTCGCAAAGAAATACCCTTCTTATTCCTCAAGAAGATTTGAGAATCAATGCTTATCTTTTAGAGAATTTGTCTGCATGACCAAGTGGTAAGATTAAATTTGTATGTAGAAGTATGGTCTTATGTTTGTTATTTTTGTTGTTGATGTTTAAACTCTATGTTCTAATTACTATCCTTTATTATTATTTGCCCTTGATAATGTATTCAGTGGAAATTTAAATTACTGGCACTAAAGTAGTTTTTGGGTAACTAAGATTTAATTGCACTGACATTCCTATTGATTTTTCACTGAAACTAAATATAACTAACATGAGAAGCTTTAATTATTCTACTTAAGATAACTACTAGTAAATTTATTCTTTTTTGAGAACCTAAATATTGACTTGAATTTGTTATGAGAATGCTTGTGTGCGATGTTGGAGTTACGGGGTTTGAAACCAAATTTGTAATTCAGTTCATCAACCTGCAAAAAAGAAGTTTCAGAAGGTTTCAATTTCAAAATGCTACAAGTCAGTTACGGATAATTTATTTATATTTGATTTTTGCTTGTAAATAAGTTGCGCTATGCTTCATCATGAATAAGATGGTGATTGTAAAGCATAAATCTAAATTGGCATCATGGGATAATGCATTGGTGGTTCTTTTTCTATCGCTTTCTTAGTTGCTATGGCACCCAAGCTAAATTTTAACTTCTATCTGATCCTAATTTGTTAGTATCCTTGTTTTGTTAGCAATCGTAGTAAACTTAATATTTAAAGTTGAAACACAAACTTATTCTTTCCTAAGATAATATTGGTTGGGACACGACAACATTGGACCGTTGATTTATTTCGGGCAGAGTCTACACTCGACGTCTGAGATCTCGCCATGTGGAGTCGATCTTAACGGAGGATTGATATCTGCAGATTTGGCAGCAGGCACGATTGGTGACTGATCAGTGGATTGGAAATCTCATTTAAATCATTTTATTGATTTGAATGAGAATATTCTAATTTTTGAGTTGATTTCGTTTATTTACTTCTTTTTTTTAGACATTCGCATTTGGCCTGATTATAATCCTTTTTATTCCCGCATTTATTTCAGCATTTATTTTCATATTTTGAATTTCGAATATAATAGGCTTATATAAAGGCATGGACTAGTGTTATTTATTCTTAATCCTGGAATAAAATCAATTTGAGTTTGAATTATTGCGTGTTATATCCCGGTGAAGGGAAAGGTTGGAGCCTTGGGTGAAAATTCCTAAATACCTTAAAGTAATTTAAGGTATTTTCCCAATTTTTTTCAGATTTTAAAATAATTTAAGCTCAAAAAAATCCAGGCCCTTCATTGCAATTTTCCAACCCTAAATTCATCTCTCTGTCTTGGCTCGGGATTCTTTGATTCCTTCGGCTCGCCGACACCGCTCCGACCGCGCCGACCTCACCTTCTTCCCGTCGCGCTTCGCAGCACTCGGCCGCGCCTCGCCGGTGGCCGGCGGGCTCGCCGTCCACCACAGAGCGCCTCCACCCACTCAGCCCGCCGCTCGGATCCATCGAGCCATCTTGTCGCCGTCCGCTCGCTCGTTGACCGACGACCCGCCCGCTGACCGACGACCCGCCCGCCTCCTCCTCCAGGCAGCTCCCCATTCGCCGGCGACGACCGCACTGGTCCCGCTTCGGTGAACAGTAGCCGCTCTCCCTAGCGCCTGCTGCGCTCCAGCGCCGCCGCCCTCGCTGACCCAGCTGCCGCGCTCGCTGCTCGGCGGTAATCACTGCTCCGGCCGCGCAGCTCCACCGCCTCCACTCCAGTGCGCTGTGGTTCCGCGCCCTCGCTCGGTTCTACCTCATCGCATTCGCATCCTCCCTGTTTGCCATCGCCGCTCCGCCACCTTCTCTCCACTGTGCTGTCACCTTCTCACTGCCTGCTCAGCTTAGGCGATTCTGTCTTGCCGCTCGTCCGCCTCAGCACCATCCGTTTTGGTCGCTTTGACTAGTCCCAGTGGTAATGGAATCTCGACTTGAGGTAAATCTAAACATCAACTGAATATTTTTGAATATCTTGCGAGATCTCGTAGTGACATCTATTATTAAGACTGTTTGATTTGCTCACCTGTATGATCTAAATATTACTGTGTGATTAAATTGTTGTTAGATAATATTATATTGTGAGAATGTCTATATTACTGCGTACTCTGGCTTTGATTTGTTGAGATATGATTGCCTAAAATTATTTGATAAATTTATTAAATATCATTTGAATTTGTTTCTAGGTATTTAAAATTGACTCGCTTCAGGGAGTTATAGTTTCTTGGTTATTACATAATTATCATTAGAGATACTCCTGAACCAATTTATGCTTATCCGTTAGAATTATTTACTGATCTCTAATTTGGATTGCATCTTGCATATTGTTCCGCATCAAATATGTTCCTTGAATACTTATATTTCTACAACTAAACAAAACTAAACACGCATGTTTAATGAAAACAATGTGCAAGCATTATGTATGTTTGCCAAATCTTTATCATGATTTTTGTTCACTAAGGATTCAACTAAACTGAAGCTGAAGACCAGCTTTTCACAATCTTTACTTAACTCCAATGTAAGCCTTTTTCGCATGATCTTCTACAGAATGTCTTCATATTAGTGCCTACATTTGCCATCATTATGAAATTTATGAGAATCCTTGAAAGTAGTCTTACTCCTGGTTAGCGGAGAAGTTGTTTGAAAGATTTCAAACTCGATCTCGCCAAAACTGCAAATTAGATTTCTGAATGGCTTTATTTTGAGCTTCAAAATAGTGTTAGTGAGCATTTTTGGCAGATATGCGGGAATTTTGATAGAACCAAAGCCTGCAATTGAGATATGGTTTATAGTTGTTAATATTCTTTAGAAATGAATACTATGCAGAAGTGTTTTTTATTGACTGCTTTATACCATGTGTGTGTTCATAAGTCTTATTCCCTTGCTAATTGCTACTGATCCGTAATTTAGTTGTATCCTGCAGTCTAATAAAACCTGCACCAGAAAGTTTAATTAAAAGAAAAATGTGAAATGCCTTATATTTTCAACAAAAAAAAGAGACAAATGCCTTATAGATCTGCATAGATGTAGACAACCTTAAAATTGAATAACATTTCTATAAATATTCTTTCAATCAATATGACAAACATCTAAAATTATTTTAAACCATCAATGATTTATTTTATTCACAAAATCCAATTTAGCAAAAGTAAAATCAAAATATTTTGCTCAGATTCAAAAAGGGGACAGTGGAGATTTACTTCTCAAAAATTCAAAGGTTTTTTACATGTCCTCCCAATGTGTATTGCTAAAATAACTACCATCATAGCCAATGAAATAGCATTTCATTGTCACAATGTCTACCTTGTTTTCTTCGCGTCTGCATGCACTTAAAAATGAAAACTCTCAAGTGAGTTATATTACCTTTTTTCTTGTCCATAATTCTTTGTACTGAAGGCCCTTTGTTATCTAAGTTGTGCTAACCCATTTGTCTAGATGGGTTTGGATAATATTTGGAGTCACATGCTTCTTGCATGTCATTAAGAATCATATTCTTCTATACAATATATAAAAGTCAAACTTAAGCAAGCAAAATTTTTTTGTTTTATATGGAAGTAAAAAAAACTTTTATCTTCTTCTAATCAGAAATCATAGTCGTCCATCTCCACTATATATACACCTTGCCACATACACCCATGCCAGCAAACAGCTTCTCAAGTTTCATCTTTCTCCCCTTTCTCTTCTTATCTTCTCATTTAATTTTATTTGTAAAAATTGTATATTAGTACCCTAATAATAAATAAAAGTTAGTCTCTCGATTTGGTTCCTTATTTCTTTTAGATTTTGTCTTAAGTTTTAATTCCTTATAATGATAATTGTAGTTTGGTTTCCCAATTTTTTTAGATATGATTTTAGATCCCAACAAATTATAATTTGGTCTTTTGATTTCTCTAAGACTTGATCTTGGGTCCTAATTTTTTACAATGATAATTACAAATTGATCCCCCAAGTTTTCTTTAGCTTGATTTTAGGATCTAAGAAATTATAATTTGAAGCCTTAATTTCTCTTAGTTTTGGTCTTAGGTACTAATTCCTTATAATGATCATTATACTTCAGTCCCAAATTTTTCTTAGACATGATTTTTTGTCTTAAAAAATTACAATTTGGTCTCCTGAGTTCTTTTAGGCTTGGTTTTAAGTAAAAGAATAATAATGCACACCGAGAGATTTAACTCTTTACTCTTTCAAACTGTAAGATTATCTTGGTTCAATGAGAGTTAATTTAATCTAAACGCACAATACAAGCAGGAATAAGATTGACACAACAAACGAAGCCCTTGAAAATGGGCATACAATTGGATCATATTAGATGGTATGATTGCTGAAATGATTTGATCTTGTTTTGCCTTAAAATATGCAACTTTTGCGATATTATTTAACTTGCTGTCAAATGATCTAGTAGCTCAGTAGTCTGATTACCAATATGATATCTGGTGCATTTACTTAACATTAGATAGTTTGATTGCCTTGTTGACTGGTTTGATCACACATGGGATAGTCCAACTAGTATTTTGATTATTGTGTTTGAGTTCTCTTTGTAATGCATCCAATTTCTCGTTGGATGGTTCGATCTGCTTGTTTGATTTGACGTGAAGTAGATTTGACCACCTTAGGCATCATCACTATTATCTAGTCCTACTCGTTATTGACAACTTATTTATAGCCTAATCTACTTTCTAAACAATCACCCTAATACAACTCATTTTGTGACACCTATGACCTAAAAGGGCAGTGAGTGTTGATCAAGTAATATCCCAATGAATGGAATCTCTAATTTAAGGAACAGCTCTTAACATGTTTCTTAGTGGAGGGTTGTAGAGATGAAGAGCCATATATAGAAAGGGTGGTGTGGTTTTAAGTTATATATGAAAGACCATGTACTTAACATATTAAGGCACATTTTGGAAGGCAACTGTAAGCTATTATAGGTTGGATAAAGGGAAAATACCTCGATGTTTGGGGCGAGAATGCGAGATCATGACATAATAGTGTTAGAGCCTAGTTTTCCCTTTGTAAAATAGTTTATGGATGAATTAGACGGAAATTAGTGAGCTTATGATTATAGATCGAAGTGAGAAATAGGTGGGTGATTACTTGAAGGATGGACTACTAGTGCATAGAGTGGCTTTTGGTAGGCTCTTAGGCTTTTAAGTAAAAGGGTATATGGGACGATCAAAGCTGACAATAGTTCCAACATATTGGGATAGGACAACGGGATAGGTCTCATGTGGTTCATATTTTTAATCAACTCGCTTCTCTGTCAACTCATGTTGTAGTTGCTCTTAGAATTCTATACTATTTTCAAGGTATTCACTTTTCATTTTTGCTCCTTAATCAAACCATGTTGCAGTCACCCTCAGAATTCTATGTTATTTTCAAGGCATTCGTTCTCATTCCTCACACTTCGCATCTTCATCTTCCCTTAACTTACAAGCTTATAATGATACTTATTGGGTTGGTAACACTTCAATCGTCTTTCTACAATAGGATAATGCATTTTTCTACTCAACTGTATTTTCCTGGCAAGATAAAAAAAGCTATGATGTCGCTTTTCTTGTGTTAAAGCTGGATACCTTGCTATAACATGCACTAGTTCTAGTTCTAAAATTATTTTCCTTCCAGTGATTACTAGAGGCTTCACCATTTCTCAGTCTACAGTAACTCGAGTATTAACAAAGTGCAGCTCAAATTGCTCTCTTTAATGAACTTACACAATGGAATTGATTACTACTTTATTTGTTAACATTTTCTCTTGAAAACTATTTCACTGTCTTGATATTTGTTGTTCCTCTTGCTAGAATTATTCTTGGAATAATTTCTTATTTCCATTTATTTTGTTTCCCTTTCATACATTGTTTGAATTAATAAATGCGGACAATTGAACTTCCTTCTGAAATGCTTCCCTTCTCCTAGATGGGTTCACTCATCCAAGGCCAAATTAAGATAATTTTTTTAAGAGGCATTTAGTTCAATATTATTTTAGGGCGTTTGGTTCAATGTTATCTTGATGTTATGTTATGTTATCTAGAGAAAGCAATTATTTGGTTTAATGACATTTACAAATAATCTTCTATTAGATTATAAATTTATTAATCAAAAGATGACATTTAGATGTCATGACATATGGATTACATAATATAATACCAAGATAATAACGAACCAAACGCCCTCTTAGTATTATCTATATGTCCTGACATCTAGATGTTATTATTTAAATGACAAATTTATAATTTGTTATAAGGTTATTTACATATATTATCAAATTAAATAATTAACTTATCTAGATAATATGATATAACATCAAAATAATATTGAACCAAATTCCCCCTCAATCCTAATTTATAATGTTGAATTTAACCTAAAATTAAATGCCTTCCTTATTTTAAAGATTTTATGCAAAGCTTGTATTAAGATATCCAAATCTACTAAGATTTTTTTTTTGATATAAAAATCTTCTAAGATTTGGGTTTTACACGAACATTACTAAACCTTTGAGACATCCTATTCCCAAATGCATCATAAATATGGTTATTCAATGGCTTACCATTTTTCAATATTAATATTTACTAACATATTTCTAGTACTTAAATATTATTTGTGTCACTTTTTAAGTTTTGTGCTTACTTTTATACTATTTTTATGTTTTGTTTTTACTCTCACATTTTTTCTTGCAGTAAAATTTGATGGATACACAATCTTTAGGGCGGAAAAGAAAAAATGATTATAATATATAAACAATATTTAAAATTTTGATGATATGTGAGTAAATACAATTTTTTAAAGTAGTATATGTGAATTAATTCTAGGGAAATTTCACATCAGCTAAGCATGAGAGGTGTTGGGTATGTGTGAGAACACCCTTCTATTCTTATAGATTCGCTTTAAAATTGTCACGAGTTAAAACGGATAAAATCTAGATTCGTTTTAAAATTGTCACGAGTTAAAACGGATAAAATCTATGAAGGTAGGTTGTTATATATTGTATCAGGGCTATTCTGCATTTTCCCTTTAAGTAAATCTCATATTGGCCAAGCACAAGAGAGATATTAGGCATATATTAGAATGCATTCTATCCTCATAGATGAGTAACTACGTTCTAAGATCATGCGGTCTTGGGCCAAAATAAACAATATCTATAAAGACGGATTGTTCTTAAATATCCCATTAAAACACGAAGTAAAATGCAAATTTATGATTTTATCCTTAGTCAATATTATGACTTTACCTTTATCGTTGGAAGTGAGAAGTTGAAGACATGTAGCTTGGCTCGGACCTTCCCTGCTATCTGAACCTCACCTTCACTCCCATTTGAAGAGCTTCCATTGCTGTTAGCCTTTGTGTTCAGAAACTTCGTGATGTTTATTCTCTGTAGAAGAACATGCATTATGACCGTCACATTTCGCCCATGTGGCGGCTGATAGAATGCCGGCACAGCAACTATGCCAACCGGATTGTCTTCGTAGATCACTCCAAGATCCGAGGAGCTGTATCTGATTCCAAATTTGTTGGAGTTTTCGGTGAGGAAGATGACGGACGCTATGGAAGGGGGAAAGAAGATGTCTTTGCCGGAAGATGTGTTTAGATTAATGTGTCCTAGGTGGATAGAGTGAAGGTGGAAATATGGCTTCTTAGGTTTGAGAATGACGAGGATGAGGATAACGAAGGAGGATAGAAGTATGGTGAGGAAGATGAAGGAGAAGAGGCAGCTGCACCTCATGAGGAGAGAGTTGGACTCCTTCAATGAGTTTTGTGCTTGTGAATCCATCTTCATCCTCCCTTTCTGCTTCTCTCTCTCTCTCTCTCTCTATCTATCTATCTATCTATCTATCTATGAGCTTTTTCCATTCTGTTTATTGAATGATTTATGAAGTCCTTTATTCCTTTCTTTCTAATTAGTTGGCTCTCTTTATGCTTGTGCAGGGTATCTCCTTATAGCTTCTGACTTGGCTTCTGGTGCATGGTATCTCCTTACAGAGAGATGGTTTCTGGTCAAGGGAAAGGGCTTCTAACTTGGCTTCTGGTGCAAGGTATCCTACCTTATAAAACACATTTCATAGGATATAAATAAAATAAAATTTTTATTTTAATATTAAAATTTTAAATATTATTAATTTAATATATTCATATATGATGTGGTATACTAATATTTTAACCCACTAAAATTCTGTCCACTTTTTTAATCTTTTTTTAGCGCAATTATCTATCGAAATAAATCCCATGGGTTTTGGAGTAGTCTTATTTGAAACGGATGTAAAATTGATAAACTTAATTACTTTTGATGAAAATTAAATTAAGATTCTACACTTTTTCTACCCTTATTATCAAATATTTTTGAACAATATTATCAAAATATCACTACTGACAATCAAATAAAATAGTGATCATTCGGAGGTGACATCTTAATCTGCTATTTGTTGTGATTTAAAGTTCTATTGTATTGAATTATTCAGGACATTAGTATTTAATTTATTAGATAATTTAGTGAATTAAAATTTTTAATTATAATTAGCAAATGGGGTAATTTTATTTAGGCTCTGAGGTTTAATTATTAGGATACAAAGGTTTACAAATTTCAAAACATACTATTTAAGTTCACAATAATTGTTATATAGTTTACTAGGCCTAAGGCCTTGTTTGGCATGAGCCCAAAAATGGGCAAAAAAATATTTTAATAATATTTTAAATTTATTATAAATTTTAATAACTTTATTTCACATCCAACACAAATTCCAACCTTAAAAATCAACTTTATTTCACATCCTATACACCTCCCAATATTAAAATAAATTTCTTTCCCATCAACTCTATAAAATAAATTATTTTCTCTTTCCTTACCCAAATTCATTCTCCAACAAAACAAGCCCTTAGTTATTTTTAAAAAGTTTCAATTAGGTCTAAAATAATATTTTTTGTTTAAAATATTGTTATTTCATAAAAGAATAAAATAAAATTAAAATAAATAT
This sequence comes from Apostasia ramifera, assembly GCA_019297695.1. Lineage (NCBI taxonomy): Eukaryota > Viridiplantae > Streptophyta > Magnoliopsida > Asparagales > Orchidaceae > Apostasia > Apostasia ramifera. The sequence continues at coordinate 63,126 of JAEMOT010002247.1, forward strand.
TTTTTCAATTACAATTTTATTTCTCAGCCCACCCAGGGTGTCCTCACGGTCTCGAGCGTCGGCGGCCGGCAGCGCGTGGCAGCCGGAGTCTGCGCCAGGCGGCCAGTTGCCAAGACGAGTGCAGGCGTTCGGACATGGGTCGCCGC
>JAEMOT010002247.1:63361-112892 GCA_019297695.1 Apostasia ramifera
CCTTAGGCGTCCGTCGGCGTCCGCAAGCTGCCAACCGCCTGCGCGCGGACGCCTGCGTGTAGGGTGTTTCTGCGCGAGGCCGCGACAGGGTGGATGCCGCAGCGCTAGGCGACCAGTTGCGACCACCTGCGCACAGAAGCCAGTTGCCGTGCGGAGACTCGTTGTCGGCTGCCCGCGCTCGCGTCCGCGAACAGGCAGCCGCTGCACATAGCCTTATCGCATATTTTGAAAAATTAATATATTAAAGAAAGGTATTTTTATTATTTTTACGATACATAACAGATTTTGTCCCGGAAGGACCATGATGTCTCATGTAATATTTTTTGTAGACCTGAATGACATGTTTTGAGATTTGTGAATCTTTGTGTCCAAGTAAGTAAATTTCAGGAGCCTAAATATAATTATCTCTTATCAAATTTATTGGATAATTTTGTGGGATGTGTAGTAAAATTTTTTGATAACATGTTAAACAAACAAACGCTCTTTTTGGTACAATTTAAAAAAAAAATTAAAAAGAGAATATTTTAGTTTATAGAATTGTTAAGAAAGAAATTTATTTTAACATTAATAGTAGGATGTAAAATAAATTTAATTTTAATATTAAAATTTATGTTTGATGTAAAATAAAGTTAATTTTTAATGTTAAAATTTGTGTTGAATGTGAAATAAATGTATTAAAATTTGTGATAAATTTAAGATATTAATAAAATATTATAAACTTGGTTTTTTTATTAGATGGTGTCAAAGGCCTAATTTAGTGTTATTTTGACTCTAATATGAATTTTTTTTTAATTTTGCCCTGAGAATTTTTTTTTTTTACTTTTAAAAAATTGTATGGTATTATTTGAACTTGAAGCTTTCTATAATTTAAGTAGACTCCTTTTCTACTAAGTTACTTATTATCTAAAGTTTATATTTATGATTAAATTATTTTGTAAGTGAGTAATACATGGCCTCAATTATTTACCTAAATTAAATTAAACTCAAAAACTTGAGTACATTTCAACCTTATTATTGATCAAGTTGGGTTATAGATTTTAACACAAATTTAATCTTTATGATCAGCCAAATAATAAAAAAAATTTAATTTAAAATCAAAATAAGATTAATAATTTAATCTCAAATATATGTTCTTTTATCTAAATTTAGAATCAAAATGAACCTAAAAGTAATTAAACCGGATCTCACAATATATTTTTAGAATAAGTATTGCATTTTTAATTAGATTAGTATTTTTTAAATGATAAATTTCTTTTCTTTTGGGTCTTTCTGATAGATCCTATTTTCATACAAATCTACGGACTTAACAAACTAGGATTATTCTATCAAAGAAAAAGATTGGAACTATTAATTTTATTCGAAACTCGCTTGACTTTAATTTGATTAAATTTTTTGATAACTTGGAGTTAGTTCACTTAAAACAGATTTGTTAAAAAGCAAAACTTTGATTCAAGAATTATAAATAAAAATTATAATTATTGTATTATTATAAATGCAATATACATAAAATAATTAATATATGTGATAAATCAAAAATTAATTAAAAAAAATAAGTTATTTACTTGTATACATTTTTATTTAGCACAAAAGGCTGATGATCTAGTTTGAGTCAACTCCAAATTTAACTTGAATTTGAATGGCTTTGATTTGACTCAAGTTCAAAAGCTTTTGTGATGATCTATGGGTCATGAAATTCTTGAACTATATAAATGAATAATATGATTCAGAATAGTAGAGAGATTTGGGACAAAATTATTTTGAAATTTTGTATTCTCGAGTTATATAAATAAATAACGGTATTCGAAATAGTAGAGATTTTTTTTTGAGCTAAAATTACGAGTAAATTTTAGCGTGTTTGTTTGAGCGGATAATATCTCTGCATTTGGATGGGATGTAGCTTGAGCTTGGAATGAGATCAATTCACTCTAGTCAACATTTTTGTTTCATCCGTACAGTTGGTAAAAAAAACATATGTGAAATTGTAGTAAAACATTAGACACCCGGATGTAATTTACCTTTCCGATGAGGTGCCTCCAATTGCACTTCCCGTGCCCTAATTCCTCCGCGAACGGCGAACCCCGCGGCTTCCCCTTTGGTATAAGGTCTGTGCGTATAAAGTTATAATCCCTCGATCGCTTCTCCAGTTCTCTTTTTGAATCGTTCTTCGATTATCTGTAACGATCGCAGCAAATTTCGCATCTTCATAGGCCGAAGATTTAGGGTTTTCTCTATGGTTTGCGCTTCAGCTATGGAGATTTTGCCGGTCAGGCCACTTGTCCTCGTTTCCAGGATCCACAAGGTTAGCCTTTTTTCATGGATCGGTCATGAAGTTCACACTTCAGTTGTTCTCTCAATCTTCTCGAAAGCGCAGAACTCCGTTGTCTTTCTTCCTCTTCGACCGTCGAAATGTTTTCGCATCTCCGGCGCTTGCTTTCTCTTCGCAAGTGGAGATCGAGGAGAAAATCTCAGAGAAACCGCGCTCTCAAAGAAGATGAAAAAAACTCTGGAAAATGTGATGGTATCATGGCGGAAGAGAATCGCCGGGAAAGGAGTCGACAAGGCCCTGTAATCTCCGAAGAGGAGGTGGTTCGGGATCTGCTTGCAGAGTTCCGCAGTTTGACAGCTGCGGAATCTCCGTCCCCCGAGAATCCATCGACGCCAAATCTGCTCGCCGGCAAACCTGTGATTGAAATTGGGGAATCCTCCGGCACTGCATCGGAAGAAAAATCAGCAAGGGGAATCGGGGATTCCTCTGCCGATGTGATACCGGAGCCTGAATTCGCTTGCCAAATTTGCACTGAGCAGATGAGTTTCTCTACTCTGTTCGTGGTTGATGGCTGCACTCACATCTACTGCAAGCGCTGCATCAGTCGCTATGTGAGGATGAAAGTGCTGCTGAACATGCTTTTCATCAAATGCCCTGATCCAGATTGCCTGAAGGGCAAGCTTGAGCCTACGGCATGCTGGCCGATTCTTCCGCCCATGGTGTTCGACCTTTGGTCCAAGTCTTTGTGCGAGTCCTCCATAGAGGAGAAGATCTACTGTCCCTATGAAGATTGCTCGGCACTGATGATTTGGGGAAAGGAGGAGGTGATGAGAGAAGCAGAGTGTCCCCATTGCTTTAGACTTCTCTGTGCTCACTGCAAGGTGCCATGGCATGCAGATCTCACTTGTAAGGCTCATCAGAAGCTCCAGAAGAATGTTAAAAGGTTGGATTTGATGCTCAAGGAATTGGCCATGAATGAAAAATGGCAAAGGTGTCCAAAATGCAAGTTTTATGTTGAGAAGAGTGGAGGCTGCATGTCCATGCGTTGCAGGTATTATCATCATTCTCATCTTTGCTCTGCAGTTTTATTGAAATCCTTCTAACTCTTAGGGCTTGTTTCGTAGACAGAATGGGATGACTTCAATCTTTTGGAAGCCTATTCACTTAGATCAATCCACTAAAATATATTTTTTGATCAAATGAAAGCCGAATTAAAAAAAAAAGCTTCAACCTATTTTTAAAGCGATAAAGTCAAAATCATCTATTATATGGTTTTATGGTTTTATGGGATGCCACTTCAGTTATTCAAAGTGACTTCAAAAGTTGAATTTAATTCTACTTATTCTGAAGTCAAATCTATTATCATATTATTAATTACGAAGTTTCTTTTTTGATAGCATTAATTATGAAGTTGAGATTATACTAAGGGTAGCTTCGAGTTGATTTCAAGCAGGTCGGGTTCAATTCGAAATTAAATTTTTCGATGTCAAGTCAATTTTCTAGTTAAATCAAGCTTAATTATATATTTTCTTTTATAAAAATATTTATTATACATATAAAATATATTGAAATATAATATTATAAGTTTCTTTATAACTTTATATGTATATATATATATTTCTAATGATATCTCTTTAATATAAATTATTATAATTTATTTATATATAAGAATTTATCAATTGATTTAAAAAAATTTTAAATATTTTTGTTTATGCACAAGAGTCTATGAGTATTGCTTTTCAAGTGAGAAAAAAAATAGTTAATTTTGAAAGCGAGTTTCATTTTCTCATAAAATTATCACCATAAGATTATGCTAGCTGATTTAAGGTCGGCTACATGTATTTTTTATTTCCATTATGCTCTATCAGTTAACAAATTTTTATTTAAGTCTAAGTAACTAAAATCACTCTTTACAGTTTCTTGTCATGTCTTCTTCGATTTTTCTCTTCCTCTTTGTACTTGGGTAAGATCCAATAACTCAATTTTTTTAATTGGAGCTTCAATCGATTTATAATTTATATGTTCAAATTATTTAAGTCGACTTTCTCTAAGTTTATGTTCAATTGATGCAATATCAATTTTCTTTCGGATATATTTATTTCTCATTCTATTCTTTCGTGTATATCCATACATCCACCTTAGCATCTTTATTTCTGCAACATTTATTTTATTTGTATGTTTTCTCTTTGCAGGCCAGCATTCAGCACTATATATCATCGCTGGTCTTAGTGCAATTTTATAAAATTTACTCTTAAGTTTAGATGAGATTTTTCTATCGACGCTTAATTATGGAGTTCTGATGGGACTCCCCCTTTCAAAAATTTTCCCTTATTCTTTTATTTGTTATATGTTATTGCTCTCAGTTTTTGTTAATTTGTTTTTCAAAATTTTTGGATGATTGCATTAAGGTGTGGTTATAGCTTCTGCTATCGCTGTGCACAGAGAGTTGGTTCTGAGCAATGCCGGAAGATGTGCTCATACTAGCTATTCATACTATGTTTCAGGTAACTTGTGATTTTATTATTGAATTATCTTTTCTTTGAATATATTATGATTATGTTGCTTTTTATTCTATCTGATAGAAGATTATTTTTAATTTAACATCTATAAGAAGAAAAGAGATTTAAGGCCTTGTTTGGCGTAAGGATTAAAACCAAGACTAAACGGGTAATAGTTTAAATAATAATAATACTAAATAAATAATTTTTTATTACATTCTATACAAATTTTAATATAAAAAAATATTATTTTATTTCACATACTCAATTATTTTCAATAAAATTTTCAATTTTATTTCATATTCTAGACTAAAATATTTGAATTATGTATTTTGATATAGGATGTGAAATAAAATTGATAATTTTATTAAAAATAATTGAATATATGAAATAAAATAATACTTTTTATGTTAAAATTTATATAGAATGTAATAAAAGTTTATTTTTTATTATTATTTAAACTAGTATCATTTTGATTCTTATTTTGGTCATCTCGTCAAAGAAGGCCTAAACAACCACATCAAGAAATTGAAGATAAAAGCAAATGAATAAGAAGTTGATGGCAAAAGCTTATGTTACTTGATTTTCCTTTGTAAAGTGTGTGGTTATGATATCTCTTTTATCCTTTTTTCATATAAATTTTGTTGTTCAAACATGTCATGTGACAATCTTTATGGTAATCATTTTTTTCAATGTATCATTTTTTTCAATGTTCTTCTAACCAAGCAAGAGAAAGCAATTTTTTTCTTTCAAATGGTTGGAGTTGGAGAGGAAATCAGTTCTTTTCCCCCCTTTAATTGTGTCAGTTCTATCACATTGTTTCTATAATGTGATTCATGAATTTTGTCCAGTTTTAAACATTGCAGTCAAATTTACTATAGATTAGCACACCCTGTAATTTTAGTTATTCTCATTTATGTTTCACCAACATCACTGGCTTAAAGTCTTTTAGTCTTGAGTCACTCCAAAATGTGCCGAAGTGCCAACCTCTGTCATTGGTGACCAAGAGAACCCCACCTGAGGCTCAACGTCTAAATTTCCGACCTCATGAAACTATAAAATGTTGAGCTTCGATGCCAACAACTTTAGAGAACCTGAGGTCTCGTGTCCCGGTTTCGAGCCTCACCAAAACATGCCGACGAATCAACCCCAATATCGATGCCTCGAGTGAACGTATGGCTAAAAATCTCAACATCAAGCTTTCACTAAAAGATTCCGGGGAATTGATCTATAATATCGATACCTTAATGTGCTCAAGGCTCAACATCTTAAAGGATTAAATGGAACTTTAATTATTTTACCACCATAAAGGCTACAACTGAAAAAGCTTAACGGATAAGTATGAATATCAAAATAATTGTATTCTTGAGGGCTAAAAATGAAAAAGCATATTTTTTATCATCCAATACTAACTTTATATAAGATACATCGATAAGTATCTTTTTGATTTTAAGAAAAATGTATTTGTTAATCTGAGCAGTTTGATGGTTGGCCTGACCAGTTCGATGATGAATTGAACAGTGATTCAGTTTTTAATTTAGTCTGATTTTTACAACTTTTATTGAATTAATTCAAAATATATTATTTCTCTGGGTAACTAATTAAATCACCCTAGTTTAACTTCTATGCAATCAAAATTTTACCTTTCAAGAAGTTGTAGTGGGGATCCAAAATATAATTTGTTTTAAATTCACAAGCTAAAATGTAAATAATTAACATAATACTTCGCCATAGAACCGACAAAGAATTTTTTTTTTGATTTAATACTTACGAAGAATTAAAATTACTATAAGAGGCTTAAATTAAAGTAACTAACAATGCTGCAAATTTACAATGCCTTTTTTGCCACCAAGGTTCATCATCTAGCTCAAATCAATTCAAAAATCCATTAAAAATTAAACTTTTGAATTTTAAATTGTAGTAGATTCGATCAAAATTAGAAAAAAGCCCTAAAAGCATTGGAACATCTCGAATTTTATAAAATGAAATATAATAAAAAAAGATGGAGATCATATTATAAAAAAAAGCTTAAGAGATTTCTTTGTTCTTAAGATTAATGGCAATTAGTTTCTTTTAATTTGAGCCTACCTTCTAATTCGGTGTATGGTCATTATAATTTTTAAATTAATTAAATTAATTATTTAGTTTAACATAATATTCAATTTGATCCTATAGTAAGCGTTATCCTTAGTTACTATTCTAGTTTCAATCCCTCGTTGGATCTCTTTATTAATATCGAAAGATATGTTCGCATATTATTTTAAACTGAATTATCAAATTGGTCAATTTAAAAGCTAGAGATATTCGATTACACATAAGCTCCCAAAGTAAAGAGATCAAATTATTATTAACCCTTGTTCTTGTTCTATCAAATTGATTTGAGTTAGTTTACTTCTTGGGCTTGAGAACTTCAAAAGAGTAGTCATCAGCATCTTCCACCCTCATAACAGCAGCGTAGTTGTTGTATTTCCCACAATAGTTTGGGGCAGAGAAGACTGTTACCAATCGCTTTCCTGCAAAGAACTTGTATCCACCTTGCATTACCTGTGCTCCAATTTAGTCGATTAATAACGTCATTAGCTTAGTCATGATCAAAATAATCCAAATTTTTGTGTGTTGGGACTTACTCGAAATATGATTCGAATCGGCCGGAAAAGATTTTATAAGACTAATGCAAACCGAAACCAGATCACGCCCATGTACAAATCGAGCCAAACATTACGGTTGCATTATTGAAATGTTAATGAATTTACGGCATGTTTACTTCAATGGAATGAAATAAAGTTGAAATGGAATTGTTATTCCATAAGAATGGATTGTCGTTCCAAGGAAAATGTGATAATAATTCATTTATTTACTTGAATGAAATAGAATGTGAAATAAAAAGTGAATAGCTAATAAAAATACTAAAATTCTTATATATATAACTTAATAAAATTTTATATTATTTATTATTATTATTATTAAATTTAATTTTACAAATAATTAGATTAATGTAATTTATATAAGTATATATGAATATGTAATATAATTATACTGATGCATACATATATGTGCGTGTATGTATGTGAATAATAATATTTTTAAAATAATATTTTTATCTTACAAAAATTATTAAGGAACGACTATTCCTTGAGTGGGTGGAAGGAAGACTATTCCATGAAATGTAGAATAGCTATTCTATCAAAGTAAATATAGGAATAGTTATTTTATAAGGAATAAAGGTAGAATAAAATAACCATTTCATCTAAGTAAGCACATTCTTTCTCTGCTTGATTGGAGGAAAAAAGATAATTTGAAAAAAATTTATAGAAATTTTTAAAAAAATGTATGATGTAAAATTAAGTGAGTCATTTTAAAAATTGTGTTGGATGTGAAATAAAGTGATTGTTTAATATTAAATTTTATATAGAATGAGATGTAAAATATTATTTTATTTTTTAAAAAATAAAATAAAGTTTTTAGTTGAATAAATTTTTTAATCATAGCTAAAATTTACTCCAACTAAATGGGTTAATGTTATAAATGTTGGATTTTATGCTGCATGCTAGTGTATATATGTTAATATGTTGAATTTTATGCTACATGTTAATGTATAAATCTTGATGTGGGAATGGAATTAGATTTGAGAACTTGAATGAAATGATCTGAGGACTTATTGGAACATGAAATGAATTCAAGTAGTGGCTTGAACTGAATTTGAATTTTGAATATAAACAATAGATTTTGACTTGCGATAACTGATTAAATAAGAATTTCTCGTTACACTCGCTCGTGCCTTGATAAGCTACATGTTATGTGATCTAGCGAGTTATAGATATGCTGAAGGTTATCCCACTAGAAGATAACAGTCCGAGTCTACCATGCCAAAGGTAGGATGGACTAGATTCTAGATTGTGATGATTCATGGAATATAATCATGCTGAGGGCTACCCTATATGTAGAACAGAGAAGGCAATATAACAAAAAACTAAGGCCCTTAAGATAATAAAAAGAATAATTTAAAATGAATTAAATCCGTAGGTTGAGTTATTTGAGTTGCTATTGCTCATATTTGATATTTTCATATTCCTACTATGTCATATTCTTGTTAAGTAATATGATAGCCACATGTATCATATTCAATTGTTTGTATATAATAAATGCACACATGTATATTTTTATTTAGTGTGGTCTTATGCCTACTCAGTGTTGGGTTCATTGGATTGATGCCTTCATAGCAGATATTGTTACGTCGTGTCACACAGAGAATGAGCAAAAAAGTTCAGGAGAAATAGCAGTGTTTCTTTTGCTAATGTTTTGTATTTTGAAAACTTATGATGTGTGGTGTTTCGTTTCAGTGATGGTATAATGTAATGTATATTTAGACTAAAAGTCAATTGCAATTATGATTTATGAAGATGTCATGTAGCAATCATTCGTTATGATTACCTTGTTTATATTATCTCTTAGACATTGATCATTTTTTATTATAGATGTTTTTAATGACTCATATTTTTGGTGTTTTGAGCAATTAAAACTTCTATTTGACACAATTATTTTGAAAGAAAAATTTTATGATAGTTGAATCTTTATGAATGTTCTTTTTCTGATTCACATCTCCTGTCTAAGTTATCAATCCCCCTCCTTTGCCAAAAGTTGGGTGGTCAAGAGGATGGTAACTTTAGCATAGTTTTTGCTGTTTGGTTGATTCAAGAATGTGTAACACATCCCTATGCTCTTTGAGCTGAATGATTTTTATAGTAAGAAAATAATGTCTTTAAGGGGTGTTTGATTTGTTGTTATCTTAGTGTTATGTTATGTAATCTAGATGTTATCTTTTGACTAATAATTTTATAATCTTATAAAAAATAATTTATAGATGTCATTAAACCAAGCAATTGCTTTCTTTAGATAACATAACATAACATCAAGATAACATTGAACCAAACGCCCCCTTAGTCACATCTTTATCAGTATTGTTGCTACTAAAAGGTAATGGAACTGAGTTGGTGCTAAGGATTTGCCACCAACTTGCTCCATCCAATCACACAGATATGGTGAATGAAGTGAGTTGGTGCTAAGGATGATGTGATGATTATCTTGTGAGATCTTCATTTCAGTAGTGGAGCAAATGGTCTGGCTCAGTTCAGAGATCAAATGCGTGAGATAAATAAACCAGATGGGGTGATTGAACAACTTTTAAACAAATTGTCCAGTTAGTTATTGGTCTGTCTGATGGGTGCAATAGACCTTCCAATGTTGGATCATAGGCATTAGCTAGAGATTTGGAGAGTGAATCAAACAATCAATAGAATGGTGAACGTACCGTCCAATGGGCCGATTGGACCATCCAATTTTATAATCAGACCACTGTAGTCATAACTACATGTCTATTTTGAAGGATCAAGTATGCTATGTCTGTCTTTTTATATATTTCTCATTTACACATAAATCTAACGTGATCTTAATCTATCAAACAATTTAGAAAGTGTGAGAAAGTTGGAGAGAATCTCATGTAATCTTTTTTATTTTTTTCAATGTGATTTTTCTCTTCGTTCGGTCCTATTTTTTCTTGAATTTGGAATTTTTTACATTAGTTATGGTGCTCTTTTTTTTTTCTTTCTAATACACTTGTTTTGAATCAATGTTTTTCCTATTGCTGTGAATTTCAATCTATATGTATGCTACATAGTGTGAAATCTGTCTTAGGAGTTGTCATAAATTTTGTTTGATTCATGGTTTCCCTATCACACCCTTAGAAGAGTGTTTGGGCGATAATCCAAACAAGGGATTAAAAAAAGATGAGTAGGATTACTGGGCTAATTAAAGAGGAGAAGAATATTGGTATAAAGGAGAATGAGATGCTTTCCTCGAGGTATTCCCTCGAAGGAGAGGAGAGGTTGAAGGCAAGCTACGTATTACCAAGGGAGCTTTGCTAGAAGGAAGAGAAGTTGGTCGAGCAAAGCTGAAATTGTAGATGAATTGTGGGTGAACAGTGTCTCGTTAGCCTTTTCCCTCAAAGTCCTTGAATTAGTATTGACCTTACAGAACCCCTTTCTCGCTATAAATAAGGCTATTTATAGTGAGGGGGGTGGATAGAATTAGAAAGGTTAAGTAGGCTCCATTAATGAGCCTGTAACGAGGTGATGTGTCAGTGGTTGGACTTGCCCATGCCGCCTGACATCCAAGACATTAATAACAAACACTTTAACCTTGCCTCTAGAGGGACTGTCATATCATAGAGTAGTTATGACATGACGATTGCTTAATGGCCAGTCAATTGTTCAACCTAGTTGTTCTACTAGCCCTGCACTATTCGAAAAGGGATCTCAGTCCGAGCAGGCCGCCAGGGTTGTTCGGAAACCCTTGTTCGGCTGTCCTTGCTTGGAGATTCAATAAAACTCGTCCATGTGTGATGACTGGATGACACGGTGATTTTTTCTTCAACAAAAATCAGGCCTAAGAAAATTCTGTTACAAACCTCCAGTACTACCTTACTAGAGATGGTGGTGAGTGGAGCTAGTGGAGGCTGGTGCAGTTGCGAGCTAACCATTCTGGTTGAGATGCCATCACAGGTAGCTCTGATTCACAATAAGAGGGAAACATCCTAATGCAGGGTCACTATTGCGGAGATCATCATGGAGTTGATGACTTAAAACTAATGAATACTATCTTTCAAAAGAAACTAGTCGATACTGAGGCAAGTTACACTCGAGAATGACGAAGGGGAATTTTTTTGAAATTTTTTATGGAGGGTAACAATCTTCATCGTTCAAATAGGCTCTAGAAGTTAGTCAATGATGCCTTCATGACTCATTATGTCACGTGAACGGTCAAGATTTAACCAAAATCGATCGAAATTGATTTGGAGAGTGGAAATGTTTGGGTTGATGCACTTACTTGATGAGCCCGGCAAATGAGATTGAGATCATGCTCCTCCGCAAACTCGGCGACTACGTCCGCCCCGAAAGTGTAGGAAACACCTCGGTCACTCTCCTCCCATCCCCTGATTCCGCTATCTGGATCAGCCCAGAGCAGATCGCAGAGAAGCCCCTCGTGAGCATCCTCCTCCGGCCTCTCCATCTCCCTGATCTGATCCAAGCTCCGCAGCTCCGGCGACAGCCCGCCGTGGACGCAGAAGATCCGGTCGTCCACGATCGCCGCCACCGGCAGGCAGTCGAAGCACTTGTTGAAGACCCTCCAGATCCGTTCACCGTATCGCCGCCTGCACTCGTCGTAGAAGCCGTAGGTCTTGTTCGTGGAGGAGCACTCGTGGTTTCCCCTCAGAAGGAAGAAGTCGTAAGGGAACCTGATCTTGTAGGCGAGGAGGAGGCAGATCGTCTCGATGCTCTGCTTCCCTCGATCGACGTAGTCGCCGAGGAAGAGGTACCTGGAGCTTGGCGGATCGCCGATCATCTTGAATATACGGAGCAGGTCGGCGTACTGACCGTGGATATCGCCTGTTTCGAGAGCGGGATTGAGAAGGATACAGTTAGATTCGATTGAAGGAGAGAAGGTTCATGAGGATGGAGCATTACCGCAAACATTTATGGGGGCTTCCAGCTCCAGCAAGGTCGGCTCGCCGAGGAGGATCTCCGAGGCGGCGATGCAGATCTGCCGGATCTCCGACTTGTTCAGGGATATCCCCCTGCTTCTGGCCGCCTTTCTGCCTTCGATCACTCTGTCTACGAGATCATCCAGGTGAGTTCGTTCTTCCTCCTCGTCTTCTGCGCGATCATGGTCGGAATTTTCATCATCGTCGGAATCAAACTCCTGATCCTCATCGTAATCACACTCATTGTCGTCGTCATCATCATAAATCGCTTGAAAATCATCCTCATCTCTCAACGCACAGTCAATATCGAGATCGAAGTCGCATGTGCTGCAGTAATATGACCATCCTCGCCATTCCTCATTGCAGCTGTCGCAGCAATACTTCCTTTTCGTCTTCACGAGAACATGACGGTGTAGCGTGTGCTTTATCTTCTCAGGAAGGACTTCAATTTCCTCCTCCTCCTCCTCCTCCTCCTCATCATCATCATCTTCTTCATCTTCATTACCATAGTTGTCCTCTTCATCATCGTCATCACCATCATTCTCATCTCCACCCTGTTCATCATCATCTTCGTCATCCAGCTCCTTCAACCTCCGCCGCGAAAAGGGGAAGGCCTTAGAACCATAAGTCTCAATGCAGTCCACCGCATTTGAATTCAGAACCTCTCCGTCAGACCCAATCACTACCAAAGCCGGCGGGCTCTCGACATCAAACCGGCGGGTGAGTTTCTTGAAAACAGAGTGATTTTCGTATGGGACTGCAAGCCATGGCTTGTCCTTGAAGTCCTTCAAGAACGACGACTTCTTCTTGTCGAAGGACACCTGCACGACCTTGAAATCGATCCCTTTTCTCTCCAATTTCTCGTACAACTCTTCAAGCCTGGGGTTGAAATCCTGTGAGAATTCGCAGGATCGTGAGGAGAAGAACAGCCCCAGTACCTTCCATTGCATCTTTGACACTGCCACCTGCGAGGAAGAAGCAGCTGATTGCAATAGTAGAAAGGCAAAATGGCATTTGAAATAAAATTGATGCATGTTAATCATCCTACCAATTGATCATTCAATGAATTCAACAAATAAATATGAAGATTTTGTTGTAGGATTCTTCATACGATGAGAAGTAACCTTAAAAAAAGCCCGTCGGAGATTCAGATGTGCAGACCTGGGATTTGAATCTCATGTGAGAAGAAAACTCCAACAAAGAGAAATTTTGACACTTGTGTTTGTTTGTAAGGTTAAATTTAAGAAAGTTAAAATTAAATTTGAATAGAGATATTTTTTTATTGAAAGTTGTGAATGATGTGAAATAAAGTTAGTTATTATGTTGGGATATGTGAGGGATGTGATATAAAGTTAATTATTATGTTGGAATATGTGAGAGATGCGATATAAGTTAGTTATTATTTTAGTAATATGTGTAGGATGTGAAATAAATTTAATTTTTAATATTAAATTTTATGTGTGATGTGATATGCCTGATTAAAATTAAACCAGGTTAATTTTAACCAGCTAAACAAATGGGGCCTAATGAGGTTTAATAAACCCTAGTAACGTTATCCTTAGACAAAATAATCTCGATAATGAATCTTTGCTTCAGAAGCTGACGTACTTCTAGAAGTCATGTTACGGAGAATTAAAAATGATCATGAAGTAGTCGCCACATTAACGACTTCCATTGATAATATTTGAGCTTTTGAGAGAGTGGTCGAATAGAAAAGTGATGGAAGAGCGCAAATTGTTAAAATGTGATTTGAATAATAATTAAATAATCCTAATTATAAGGATTATTTGTTAAGCTGTTGAGATTTTTATGAAAATCAGATACAAAATTTGTTATAAGCTACCATTATAAATAGGGGATAATCAGGTAAGCTGAAAAAATTGGAGAGAGAGAAACAGAGAAGAAGGGGGATTAATTTCTCTTGGATCTTCTTCATCGACTACGGAGGGGATTTCGTAGGAATCTGAAGGCAATCATCTCAGGCTCAAGGAGCAATTGGATTGTCTAATCTGGAAGAAAAAAAGATTCAATTTCTGTATCCCGTCTGAGATCGAGACCCAGGTGATTGGTGTAAGGTTCTCTTTCTATTTGATTTTCTACATAATAAAGTCTCTCTCTGCTCTCCCCGTGGATGTAGGAGGGATACCTCCGAACCACGTAAATCTAGTGTTCTTGTGGTTGCTTCGTTCTTTTATTATTATTATTTCTCATACTTATCTGGCACGATTTATTTGACTAACTACACGTCCGGCGATCCGAATTTTCCGCTGCGTATTATTTCTCAACAGCAAATAACTATTAATTAAGTTTTGGAATGTTAGATAATAGGACGATAAACATGTAATTCTCTTAAATTCTGATGGTCTATGGTAATTCTCCTTAAACATTAATCTCATATATATGTTGGTCCAAACAATGTAGGCATAATTTTATGTGTAAAGATTAAAATATTTAGGGGGATTTACATACAGAATATTGAATTCATCACAAATTACACATTTCATCATCTTTTAGTAAATACTACACATATCACATTCTGCTTATATTTCTATTATTATAATAGAAATATAAAACCCATAAACAGAGTGTGATATGTGTAATATTTACTAAAGGATGGTGAAATGTGTAATTTGTGATGAATTCAATATTCTGTATGTAAATCTCCAAATATTTAACAATAACCTTCAAATCTCGTAAATTTTTTTAAATATTATATTCATTTTTATCTTATGTATATGAAACAGAGCTCATAATCTTCTAAGTCTCTCTAAATTTTTAACATTTTTTTTTGCCCAACAAGGACTATTGTTACTGTAGGTATGTGAATTATAATTAAATTACTATTTTTATTTATATAATAATATTATATATTTTTTATAAATAATTTTAAATATTAAAGTTAATTAAATTTTTTTATATAACATTATTATCACATAGTCAAAAAAAAAATTTATATATGACATTTTTAGTGGAATTAAAAATTTGAATTTTTTTACAGGGTGTATAAAGCATTTTTCTTAATATAATACTATAACTGATAGATCAATATTGAAATTTGCTACAAATTTTTAGAAGCCTTTTATACGAATATTGCAAATAATTTTTTTTAAAAAAATAATTAATATAATGCTACCATAGCATGTCAAACAATGCTAATATTTAGTAAGAATAAAAAGTTTTTTTCCTACATATAAATGCTGAGAAATTAAAATGTAATTGCTATTTAGAGAATATTTGGTATCATTTACATGTCATAATATTTAAATTTTATTTTTTTAAAAAAAATTTATAATTTTTAAAAACTTATTTACACATATTATTAAATTAAATAATTATTTTTTCTAAATAATATAAAATAACATTAAGATAATATTAAATCAAATTCCCTCTTAAACATACTTAGAGTTCATAAATATCTCGAGTTAAATAAGAATCAATTAATTTAATTTAAAGTTGATAAAAATAATATTATTAAGCCACAAATTATATAAAATTAAGTAACTCCAAAGTTATTAGCGGTACTTAAACAAGATGAATGACGTATAATTTTAGCATATTGATGAAACTATAAATAACTAGATTCAAGGAAAAAGTAATATTCTCATAAATGATCATAAATATTTAAATCAATTAGAATTTTCTACATGCATCACAATTATTATATAGGTAAAATTAATTTTTTTTATTGATACAACACTACTGTTATATAAGAATATTAATTAAACTTAAAGTTTGAGATCATTTATGGAGTTATAAAGTATTTCTTAATTGTTACATAAGTGAAATCATCTTTTCGGCCTATATGATACTCAAATTTAAGATTATTTATGGAAGCTATAAAGTATTTTTCAATTTATAATTGTATTAAAATTTTATCATATTTGATGATTAGAATTCTAATTTGATCCAAGCCTTAGAGCTCGCAGTTTGATAGAAGTCCTTTAAGTACATAAGAATATTTTCTAAGTTTGTATATATTTTTTTTGGCTCATGCTTGTATTTTTGTTTATTATTATCTGTAATTACCAGGTAATTTACAATTTGAAATTCCAATTAATTAATTAATTTTGGTGAAATAGATTAATTGATCTTGTGAAACATGATTAAAATATTAATTTTTTTGTTTAAATTAATTATCGTGGGGGCTAAATTTAAAATTTAAATTCATTGAATTGAATTGATATTTAATCTCCAAACTGTTCACAAAATCAGATTTCTTCTCCTCATAATTTCGATTCATCTCCTTATTTTCTAGTAACCATCGGCTGGAGAGGGGGAGCGAGAGCGAAGGACATGTGGAGGGAGAAGAAAGACTTGAATCTCCCACAGATCATCGATTTTTTTCTAATTTTTTACAATCTTAGCATTCCGACACAACTTAATCTTCATTTAGAGTGACCTTTTTTTGCTAAAATCTAAGAAAATTTAGAACTATAGTGGACTCAATGTAGGTTTTATTCTAACTTCGCTAATCCTAAATTACATATATTTATTAAAATATTATTTTGAGGAAAATATAGTTTAAATTACTGTGGTGATTGGATTTTCATATTTCATGCAATTTGTCTTTCTTCATGTGTGTGATGCTTAGAAATCTAGATTCATAAAATTGTGCTTATGTTCGTATTATATTCATTGTATACAATGTGAAATTCATGTTGTTTGATCTATTTTATTCATGTTGTTTGATCTATTTTATTCATGAAAAATTGGTAGATTCATGTTTGCTCTACCTGAAACGTGTTAGAAATGTTAACTCATGAATGATTTGAGGTTTAGAGATGATTGAAAATGAAAAGTGTGAAAAGTGAACCCTAGATTGCATCCAAGGTCATGATCAAACCATTAGATTAACGTAAATGAATGGTCGAAGACATTGGATCGTCCGATACAAGTGTGACAGACCATCCAATCAACAGATCTAAAATTAGACCATCCAATTATTGTTAACGGACAATTGAAGATATATACCAAATTGTCCATTGCATGAAGAATAGACTGTTAGAGTTTAGAGCAATAAGTAAAGGTCTCTTTCTCTAAGCTAAAGAGGAATAATTAAATCTTTTCTTGACTAGTATATTCCCAATCTTTATAACCTTGTGCACTAGTAACTACGATGTTAATAATAGGAGTCCGTTAGAATAGATTCGTAAATTATATACTAATAAATCTTTATAGTAAAAAGTTTCAATGATAATAATAATAAATATGTTAATGATACAATATTAATATAACAATTATAGTATAGTAACAAGCACAGCATGTTATGAAGTAACTGAACGTGTTTAACGTGAATAACATGGCATAACAGTCATTATCATAATATAGAACAATTGTTCAGTACAAAAACATGATTTTTTTTTTCAATTATAGTTTTAATAATTTTTACTTTTAGGCTTGTTATTTCTCATACTACGCTTTAACTATTTTCTCATATTTAGGGATTGTCATCTCCTGTCCCCTGTAGGCTAGCTCTTAGTAGTAAAATATGAAGTTCTCAATCAATTGCAGAGGTTTTCACCCTCTAACTCAAAATAACAATGAACATTATCGCATTAAATAACATATACTCGAGCTAAAGTAAGTGTTACTTTTAATCTGTTGTTACCTTGAAATTTTAATAAAGAATTATTCACATAACAAATTCATTCACTTGTTTCATTATTACTTCCTTTATGTATGTGATGTCAAGTCAGTATACCTACCTTCCCATAGTGTTACGATACAAGTTAATATATTTTTGATGAGTGTGACAAGTCCATATACTTTCCCTCTCGTAAATGTCAAAATACGAGTTATTATGTTCTTATCAAATGTAATGATAATTCCATATACTTGTCCTTCCGTAGGTATCATAATCGCTAGTTAACTAGCTTTAGTTCACATTAAGTCTCGGACATTCATCAATCAATCAACCGTGTACTGATTGAACGGTGCAGCCCCAAGAATAATAATCGGACAGTCTGTTCTTCATGCGTTTATTCTCTCTTCTTAGCTAGCTATTCTGGCTCTAGATTTTTTTGTCATGATAACTTTGTTAATTTCTTCCTCTGTGGTTGTGAACATTTTTAGTAAGTTAACTAAATCAATCTGTTTTTCTTCCACTTCTATTTCTTTTTTTTTTCTCCCCATACATATACATTTATTGAGAGTGGCAAGCAGGTTTGGCACATTATCCCTAACTAAAATATGAATTGTAAATCAGGGATTGTTTAGTTGATAATTATTTGATGTTCAGATTAAAATTTAGCTTGAAAGAGCTCAAGTCAAGTTTATTACGTTGATCTATAAGTTAAATTTATACGCTGTAATTTTATCAAGTCGAAATCGATCTGATTCATCCATGCTTGAATCAGATCGATCGGAATTGGACTTAGTTGGATTTTATTTATAAAAAATAAATAATAAAATTTGTATGTATGATAAAAACACTTTCTATTATCATAAAAAATGCGTGATCTAATTAATGATGTGTTACATGAGTTGAAGGTACTTTAAATTTTTTTTTGGGAAGTAAATCTCAGTTTTTGTGGGAGCTCAAGCTCTGTTCGAGCAAATGAACTATTTAACTTGAGAAATATTTGCCACGAGGCGATCTATAGTTTAAATTTCGTATAAGTTAAACTGTGTTTGTGTAATATCCTGTGATCTCAATGTAGGGTATTGTCCGCTTTGACCTTAGAAAAACTACGTGATTTAAGTACTTTCAAGGAGGTCACCAATCCCAGTGCTACTCCAGTCGAAGCACGCTTAACTATAAAGTTTTTCATCATTAGCTTCACCATTTTTTTCCTAAAAGACGCCTCTACTATTTGAGATCACGTTATCTATTTATATAACTCAGGATCTCCCTCTCTTTTCGATGTGCTAATCTCCATCCCTTTCCGATTTGAGACGATTCATTCCTGTGTCTCTTTCACCACTCATCATTCGGCCTAGAAGCCTGTCAGGAGCCGTATTTTGCCTCAGTGATTCTTTTCTCTTAGGATATCACCCGGCCATCACTCCCCACCCTCTTTAATCACTGGCGTCACAGTTTGACTCGACTCAAATTAATTTAGATCATTCTTATCCCTACTTATATCAGATTCATCCTAATGATAAACAAAAAGGTCTCACCTTCCTGCCATCACAGCGGTAGAGGAAGCCCCGGTCGTCGCCGCCGAGCAGCTGGAGGATTTCTCTCTTCATCTCGCCTTCTGTTAATCCCTTTGAAGGCTCATCCCTCCCTGAGCTCTCTCCTTTAGTTATAAGATCTGCCTCTCCTCTGCAAGTCAACCTCCCCGTCAAAATTAAAGTTGAATTGCATTTTAGTGCCTGACTTTTAAAACTCATTTTAATTTTTCTTATCCTCTTTTCTTTTTTCTTTCTTTTTTCTTTCTTTTTTTTTCACTTTTTTCTTTTCTTTTTCTTTTTTTTTTCCCCTATTGTCCTCTTTTCATTTGAACCTATGGGTGCTTTCATTTAGTTTAAAATTTTAGTATTAAATTTTTATAATATTTCAATTTATATGCATATACTTAATATAAGAAAGTAAATTTATTATGTTTGTACTGATTAAAGTGATAGCTAGTTATATCTATTAGGACCTAAAATTAATTTATCCTTTAAATTATGATAATTGCATTCAAGTCCTTAGTCTTATTTAAATAATTTTTCTTCTCTCTCATCAGTCATTATTATTTAAAAAGACTAAGGTTGGTTCCTTCGGCATAACGACTCATAAAATCAAGAATTTAATTAAGGGAAATTAAATTGTGCATTTAAATTCAATGATCTACACTGTCATGATTTATACAAGTGTAATATAATTTTATTTAAGAAAAATTACATACATACTGTACTTTAATATTTTATTTTTATGTTGATCTTCTTTTAAAATATATTTATATTGATGCCTTCATGTAATTTTAAATATTATATATATACTACTCAAGTTAATTTTAATTAAATATAAATAGAATATATATAGAATATTTTATACTCAGACTATTATAGTTTCGATGTCATCCCACTGGCACCTCACTAGGTACTCCATTATTATAATCCAGTTATTTCCAATCACCATATGTCAGTTTACGCCATCAACCCACCACAACCTGCAATCATACTGTCGACCACTGTCGATAGCTGTTGCCACCGCTGACGATTACTTACCACCATCATAAGTGTTTGACTTTAATTAATTATACTTTAATTATAGCAAAATATTGTTGAAGCGTGAGCATAATATTGAAAATTATAATGGGACTAAATAAATCTTAAAGAATATTTAATATATAAATATAATTTTTTTAAATAATTTGATAAAAACATCTAATGAATTTCCTAAAATAATTTGACAAAAAGTTCTTATAATAATTTTTTATTTGTTAGAACTAAGTAGTTCGAAATTAATTACTAGCTAAAAAGTTTTGAACTCGAGTTAACCAACGAGTCAAATTTGAACTGTTTTTAACTCAACTAAAGCTCGAATCATTTTTCATCTTTATATATCATATTAAAAACAATTATATTTAGTATGAAATCTCTGAAATATATAGCTATTTTTTATATTTAATTCACGCAAAATTTAATAATAAAAATTAATTTTATTTTATATATAATATAAATTTTAATTTTAAAAAATTAATTTTATTTTACATCTCACATATATTTTAATAAAAAATTAACATAAAATTTAATATTAAAATAATATTATTTTTTATTATACTATTAAAATAATTTAATTTATCTCATTGTCTTTAAAACAACTAAACATTTTCAAAAAAAATCTTACTAAACTGGGCTATTTGTACATTGTGCATGCACGACAGATTTGAACGCACAATACTATTCAATTAAAAAACAGAATTCTTTTTTATCAAAAAAAAAAAACAGAATTCTTTACTTAAGAAAAAGGAAATTATATATATATATATATATATTTTAAACTTAAAAAAATAGAATTCTTAAAAAAAAGAAGAGCATTCGCCATTATGTCAGCCGGTACTTTATATATTATATTTTTGTTGAAATATATGTTATTTTATAATTTAAATAATTTATTAATATTTTTATATATATATATTTTTTAAATTCTATTTGATGTGAAGACCAAAATCAAAACTAAAATTATACTAATTAAAAATAATAATAATAATAATAATAATAAATAAATAAAATTTTTTAATTATTCTACATAAATTTTAGAGATATTTACTTACATGTCACACTATTTAGTTTTATTTATGTATTATCCATCTATTTTTTATTAATTATGTTATACATACTCAAAATATTATAAAATATTACATACACATATTTTAACTTGTTTCTATTATAATGAATAATCATAAATTTCGAATAACCTAACTATAGTTAGGTTACAAAAAATCTAAGTCGCTCATAATATTATTTTAAGGATATTTAAATATATTTTGAGTGAAAAAGCTAAAACTTTAATGTTTAGGTGGTGGCAAAGGAAGGAGACATCCGCGATGTGAATTAATTTTAGGACAGATCAGCGCTTTAGTATGGCATTAAGGAAGGGAAAATATGTACTATTAAGGATAAAAATATAATTTTAATAATTTACTAACAACATATTTTTTTTCAAATAAATTTTGACTGAGTTTTAACTCAAGTGTATGTATATAAGCTTTATAATATTTTGAGTGTGTATAGCGTAATTAATAAAAAAAAATGAATGGGTAATGCATAAATAAAACTAAATGGTATGACATGTAGGTAAATATCTCTAAATTTTAATGTAAAAAATATTATTTTATTTCACATACTTAATAATTTTTAATAAAATATTATTTTTATTTCACATCTTATATCAAAAATTTAAATCAAATATTTTAATCAAGGATGTGAAATAAAATTGATATTTTTATTAAAAATTATTAAATATGTGTAACAAAATAATATTTTTTATATTAAAAAAAATTAATTATTTTTATTATTAGGGGTAATTCTATTTGGGTCTCTAAGGCTTAACTAGTTTGCTATAAAGGTTTATAAATATCAAAACATACCGTCCAAGTCCATAATAATTGCTGTATAGTTTTTTAAGGTCCTAATTATTTCTAAAAAATTTTAATCTGGTCCAATATAATATTTTTTATTTAAAATACTATTAATTTGTCTAAGAAAAATAAATATATTTTTTTCAATTATTATTTTATCCCGCGCCGGGGCTCGTGCGCAAGTCACCGCGTAGGCGGCTGCCCTCGTGGCTGCTTTGGCCACATGGGCAGCCTCAAGTACAAGCAGTCGCCCTCATGGTTACTTCAGCCATGCGCGCAGGCAGCCGTGTGCGGCCTCACGCGCAAGCTGCAGCCGACTCATGCAACGCAGCCTCGGTCACAGGCAGATGCCATCGCAGCGGCGAACTACTGGAGCTGGCAGGCTGAAAATCATTGATGATATATTTTGAAAATAGATAGATTAAGTAAGGATATTTTGTCATTTTTAAAATACCTAATAGATTCTGTCACGGAGGGATCATGATATTTTATGTAATATTTTTTGTGAATCTGAATGATATGTTTTGATATTTATAAATAATTGTGATCAAGTACGTAAATCTCAGGAACTTAAATGAAATTATTATTTTTTTATTATTTTTTAAATTAATATTAATTTGATTTTAATTTTAGTTTCGTGTCAAATTGGACGGGAGAGGAGAATATATTGCTAATATTCAAAGGTCTTGTGGTTTTTTAGTTATTGTAAAAAAAGTAAAAATTATTTTTTACAGAAAAAATCTTTGAATTGGTGGAAAACTGGGTCCTGTTTTGCGCGATGATCAAAATCAGGATCAAAATAATACTAATTTAAAAAATAATAATAATAATAATAATTAAAATTTTTAATTATTTTACATAAATTTTAATAAAAAATATTATTTTATTTTATATCTTCAATTATTTTTAATAAAAATATTAAATTTATTTCACATCTTAAATTAAAATATTTTATTTGAATATTTTAATTTAGGATTTGAAATAAAATTAATATTTTTATTGAAAATTATTAAATATATAAATTAAAATAATATTTTTTATATCAAAATATATGTAAATAATTAAAAAAATATTTATTTATTTATTATTATTATTATTAATTAAATTAGTATTTTGGTGTTCGTCCACGCGCCAAAAGTTCACCGGCCGGCCTTTGCCCTAGATACTAACAAAGCTCATCGTTGTTCGATAAAATGGAGCTCGAGAGAGCTGGGTGATGGTAATCTTCTACTAGCCTTGTGGTGCTTTCGTGGGTTCGGAGATGAGATCTGCGAGGAAGGCGTCGGAGCTCGTGGCTCTGTTAAATCTGAATCCCCATCCAGACGGATGCTTCTACTCCGAAACCCTAAGGGACTCTTCTGTCATCATTTCCACATCCCAGCTGCCGCCAAGATGTAAGAAAAATTAAAGCCCCTCAGCAATCTCCTTATTTTCATCTTCACTGCCTCAAGCAGGTATTTGTCCTTTTTTTGCTTCTACAAGTTGTCGCAATCAAGCTGTATGATGTTTCTTCGATCAGCTTAGCAACAATCTGCAGCTAAATCTGGCCTTTGTTATCTCTTGTGGTTGTTCTGTTGTAGGAAAATGACTCGATGTTCTTTTATAGATCAGTAAAACATTTCATGTGTTATGTCAATAATCAACATCCTATACGCAGTAAGTAAGCCAACTTGCACTTAATTACTTTGCAGAAGACGTGACAATTATGAGTTATACCTGAAAGCATTTGCCTTAAGATTTTGCAATTCTACGTTTTTTTTTCATGATTGTGAGGAAGGTGGCAAGGAACATAGGAGAGCTTAAGTTTGTGCATACTGTATATTCTTTACCTTATTGATGACTTTGTGAATTTTCTATCTCCATCTTGCATGCTTATAAACCTGTACTTCCAATGACCATCGATTGTAAACATCCTATACCAAGCTTGTGCAAGATCATTTAAGAGATCCTTCCTTGAGTAAGTCATGAATGTGTCTATTATGAAAATCTTCATAATGACATCTTAAAAATAGAGACGGTGATAGGATGGGCATAGAGTGGTTTGGCCAAATTTCTAGGTTGAGTTTTTCATGTTTATTTAGCATCGGTTTAAAAAAAAGGACAATTACTTACAAGACACGAAAATGTAAGAAAATTATATGTTTCATGCCAACTTTTAAAAATTATTGTGAAATTTTCATTATACCTTAAATCCTAAGCTCTAAAATTATAACCAAAAATTTCAAAACCATGAATCCTATGTCTTAAATTATTTTAACATAAAAAACTTAACACTAAATCCTAAACCCTAAAAGATAGACCCTAAAAACTAAAATTTAAGCTTTTGTTAATTAGCTATATGTAATATACTTTAAACTCAAATTAGTGAGATAAAAGCCTGTATTATAGAGTTTTGAACAATACACATTAGAGTAAGGTTTATAGGAATGCATCGGTAAATTGTTTCATAATTGTTTTGAAAATTAGTATTAAAAATGTAATTCTTTCAAATTTCTATGTCTTGTATGTAAATCTCCCAAAAACGAAACTTGCATGCTCGGCATAAATGATATATATGACGAAGGGAGTAATCTTCCTATATAATTTTGTGTTGTTGATTGTTTCTCCCTAAACCCGTGCCTTTTGGTTGGGCTTAATAATCTACAGTTAAGGTGAACCGCCCTGTGAGCACAGCAATCTACTTCTTGCTGCCAATTGGAAGCCACTCGTATCTTCACCGTATTCCCTCTGCGGAACCTTTCACTTTTACGTGGGAGAACCTCATACAGCATGAATGTTGTATTCTATTGAAACTCTTATTATAATTATGCTCTAAGAAATATTTTTTCTCCTACAGTTTTTACCCTTCTATTCTCTAGCTTTAGGCCTTGTTTGGCACTATTCAAAAAGAAGCAAGTAATTTAAATCATTAGGCAATATCTAATCTAGCTTCTGAGAGCTTGAATGGAAGCTGCTATAATAATTGAATTATATAATACAATGCACTATTATAATTTATTGCATCTTTAGACTAGAGCTGCTTAATAGATTAATTCCAACTGGAATTGGTACGAAATTGGGTCGGTTAGAACAAATACAAACTAGAACTAGTCAAGCCAGACTAGTTCTAACCACTTCCAGTTTAGGAACTAGACTGGACCGGTTCCCATTAAGTGGAACAATGGTCCTAGCTGGTTCAATTGGACCTGGGCTAATTCAAAATTTTTTAGTATTTTTTTTTTAAATTTTTTAAAAAAAAATTTTATAAACAAAAACAATTTAAGGAACAAAATTGAAAATAGTAATAATAACAATAATATCTGGTTTTGGATGGTCTAGATTGGTTTAGGGTACCACAATTGGTTCCGGAGCTAGTCCAGAATTGGTTGCCAATCGAATAGGACCGGTTCCTAGCAATTTGGGTTAAAATTAGTGGAATCTGTTCGTTTTGGCAAGCATTAAGCACCCTTACTTTAGACGTGGATCTTTATTAGCCAGTTATGTATTACTCAATCAACAAGTTTTACCTAGCAATATATTACATCCCTGTGGATGAAAATTTCACAACAGTCTTGTTTTACTATTTTTGGCAAAATAGTCACCATGTTAAAACTACAAAGCACAATTTTTTTTAGAGCAAGTCATTTTTTTTACAAATTAGCTTAGTGGTTTAGTGGTAGAGTTGGGGATGTTTAAAACTTATTCTCCCCAAGGTTTAGGGATCAAATCCCTTTGGATATATAATATTCTAAAAATTTCATTGATGTCTAATATGATTACAATACTTGGATTTCACCCAGGCGACCCAGGTTTAAATCTCAGCAATGAAATTTGTTTTATCCGCGTTATTTCGTTCCCAGTTTGCTGACCCCACTTAGTGTAATAAAGGCTTAGTTATTATTAATCATTTTTTGTAGAATCATTGTCCCTCATACTTTTGAGGATATTACAGCATGTTATGCATTTATATAGTCATGATTTAACCAACTTAGCTAAAATAAGATATTTTATTACTGAAACTTAAGTTATTTTTAGGGTCTGTTTGGCCCTAGAATCATGCTGGTCTTGCCCAATACTAAAATAGTACTTAATTAAAAAAATAATAATAAATAAAATTTTATTATATTATACATAAACTCTAATATAAAAAAAATATTTTATTTCATATATTCAATCATTTTCAATAAAATTATCAATTTATTGAGCATTTTTAACGAATAAAATATTTTAGTCTAGGACATAAAATAAAGTTGATAGTTTTATTAAAAATGATTGAGTATGTGAAATAAAATAAAACTTATTTCTATTGGAGTTTGTGTAAGATGTAATAAAAAATTATTTATTATTATTATTATTATTTTAATCGAGTGCCATTTTAATCTTGGGTAGGACAAAAAATGGTCCTAGGGCCAAACATAGAGCTTCCACACATAAAGCTTCATATTTTGAATGTAAGTTTAACTTTGTGGATAGGCATATAATTATGGTATTAGAAACATTAATCTTATTGTTAACTTAGTTTCATATAAAAAGAAAAGGAGAATATCACTTCAAACAGCAGCAAGTTGATTATCAATACCATGCACAAGTACAACTATTTGATTTGATATATCTTCAAAATTTAGTGCTCTAAACAGATTTTGAGATGGATACCTGGTACATAAAAATAAAATGATTATTTTAGGGAAACTGAAGGAGTAAGATCAACTTAAAGAGTATTTTGCAACAAAAACAGAACATTCACAAGTACAGTTGGCAACAACATTTTTGTTTAATGTATGAAACAAGCACGGATAAAGATCAGAAGTGGATTAGAGGTTGTATGAAAAGATTGAGATTGAATTTTACACTTGTCAAATTCAATCTTCAAATGGTAGCATAAAATGATGAGACTCCATCAAAGATAAAAGGTAAACTTTTGAATTATTAATTAGCTTAACTCGAAACTATTCATTGATCCAAAATACTTCATTTTCCTTTTATAAAAGGGACGTGGAGAGAGAGATGCATTACCATTACCGGTTGTTACTATATTTAAGAGGTTGTCACTATAGTGAGACAAAGAGTGATGCTAAATGGAGCAAAGCTACTGTGAGGGATATTCACTGCAAGGGTACTTTATGTGATCCATTACCGGCGATGAAGTTCGGTGGAGAAGCCTGGTGGTGAGGCGCGACAAAACAACTGGTAATCCCTAGATGTTTTGTTTACAATTAATAGGAATTTGTTATGTAATATTTATAATTTACAGAGACTTTTAGTGTTATATATTTTCAAAATAATTATTTTTCAGTATGTTTTTAAAAATTATGGACCAAACAGTAATTATGAGTTAACTATAGAAACCTTTCAGTAGTTAACTAGAAGATAAATTATCATTAAAAAAATTAGAAACTCAATTAGACTGAACCTTTTATGGGACCTAAAAGTTTTGTGTGCCAATTACTTAACAACAACATAATGAAACATTACATAAAAATTTCAACAAGATATGGTTAACCAAGATGCATTTTTAACATTTCATTTTTTTTATAATTCATATAAAAGCTTGATCTGAATATTATAATCACTATTTAAGAGTACTACACTTCAGAATAAAAGGTACTACACCCCCCAAAAAAGCAAGAATTAGCTTGAGATCTTACCCAACCAAATATTTGGCTATTTATGGCATAGTTTTTATTTGATTTTCTACATCTCCAAAACAATAACTGCAACCAAAAAAAATATAATATAATCAGATATTATTTTGTTTCAGCTGAAATTAAAATGATAATCACATCTCTTGAATCAAATAACTTACAGTCAGAATCAGTCTTAACCCATTTACATCTGTTCTCTTCTTCTTTTTCTTCACGATTCTTACTCTTGTTGGTATTTCTTCTCTCAGCTGGTTTATTTTCAAGGTACTTCTTCACTGATTGCTCAGTGCCTTGCTCATGTAGCTTCTTGTGAAGTATAATTCTCAACAGCTGCAAGCAAACATAATAAATGATGTGATAAAATTGAAGTGTAAATCTCAAATATTTCTCCTTTTTCTCTTATCACTTAATTTCAATGATACTCAAAAGAATGTTATTATTCTCTAATAGATTCTGAATTTCTAGTGGTCATGTTCGAACCCAAGCATTGAACATGTTAGGGTGTTAAGAGCCTGGACTCAGTTCAATAAGCTCAACTTTTGGGACAACTAGAGGTTTGAGTCGATGATATCATGAACCTAAATTTTAGGTCGAGTTATAGTTAGTTTAAATCAGGATAATAATTTGATCCCAAGTAATAAGTATGTAAGAATATAAATCGGAATAATAGATCACTATTTTCTGAGTAATTCTTGGCCAAAAGAGAGCATAATAGACTGAGAAGTTAGAACCTTATTCCAATGCAACTTGATCAATTCGATTAGGCACTAATCACCTATTTTTGTTATTTAACTGTTTAACTACTTCCTGGAGGGAGGGCGGCGGCCTTTGTGATATCATGTAACATTTATTTTTATGGATATATAGTATTGTTTGGGTTGCTTGAATTTAATGAGATCTAATTTGGGTCACTTGCAGATATGTTTGTATACGTATAGAATTAAAGAAATATGAGACGTATCGTATGAAAAAAACATTTATCATATCATATACCTTTTCCATTCTTGAATCTGGGATGGGTTCTCTTAAACTTGGAGCTGGGCCAAACCCACTCCGACAAACAAACATCTTCTTCAAAAGGAAGGAAATAGACTTCTTCTTCATTGCACTACGCTTATCTGCTATCAAATCCCAAACCTTCCTTAGAATCATTTCGCTTGTCGGCGAGAGGTCGCCGGTGGGCCTCTCCCCCTCGGAAAGCCTCAGGCTGGCCGTTCGGTCGACCTCGAGGCTCGAAGGGCAGTTCAAGAATCTATCCAGAGGGAGGCTAGCTCTTTCTGCTGCTGCATCAGACTCATCAGTGCTGGATTTCAATGGCTTCTTCTTCAGAAGTTTGCTGAGCTCTTTCTGCAGTTTGCTCACTTCTTCAGCAGTAAAATCTGACATGTACTCAGAGGGCTCAGAAGGTGAGTTCTCTGATATCATGGGATTGTGAAGCTGCTTTTCCTCTTTGATTTCTGTGTTGCCAAATGTGCCAATGGCCAGAAGTCCCTCCGGCCAGTCATTGAATTCCTCTTTGCATGGCTCAGGAGGAGGATCTATAAATAAAAAATGAAGAAAAATTTCAAGTTCATTTCTTTAAATTTTTTAGCAACTAAAAGGAAGAGAGAAATATCCAACTAGTAATTTGTAGAAATAGGAATTACATGCATGAATGGTCAAGCTTGTGCTTTTATTCAAAATTTATGTTCACTCTTTCTGAATGCATAATTTGATTGAGCTTTTATTCAAAATTATATAATATTTAAATTTTTAAAATTATATTTAAAATTATGGTTTAAAATTTTAGTTGAAACTGTTAATTTAAGTAATTTTGTTGCAATTTCAATTAATAACAATCTGAAATTTAGCCATTTTATCGGCTCTCGAAAACCCTCAATTGTTGGTTTAAACTTTCACATTTTCAGGCAAAATTATTTTAAATTTTTTTATTTTTTCAAAATGTAAAGTTTAGGGTTGTTATTTATTTCAAAATTATCAAAATTATTAAAACAATACTTATTTGACTTTAAAATAATACTTCTAAATGTGTTTTGTTATAAAAGCCAAATAATTTTAAATTGAATAAAAACATAATTTGATTGAGCTTTTTGATTATTTTTAAAAAATATGTAGATGCAAAATAAAGTGAGTTGATTATATTAAAAATTATATTTAATATAAAATAAAATTAATTAAGTTATTTTAAATTATGTTGTATATAAAATAAAATAATTATTTAATATTAAAAATTATATAGGATGAGGTATAAAATTTTTTAAAAATAAATTTAAAATTTTAGTTATAATTAAAATTAATCATGAATTTGATGGCTCTAATAAAGAAAAGTTAATTAAATTCGATCGGATTTTGGCCGGCCAATAGCTGAGCAATTGGCCCACCCGGCGCTGGCATGGCATGGGCCCCCTATTGGGCCCGAACCCAATAATTGCTCCCGAACCCTAACGAGTCTCTCTCTCTCTCTCTCTCTCTCTCTCTCTCTCTCTCTCTCTCCCCCCCAACCGCCGAGCCGTCCGAAGTTCGGAGCTTCTCGTCGGCACACGCCTTGCTGCCTTCTGATCCCCTTCCGAGCTCTAATCTCCGGTAACCGCTCCCCTCCCCATCCTCTTGTTCTTCTTCATTCTCATCGCACAGTCGTTCGGAGCCGCCCGTGGACGCACCGCCGCTCCTCGTCTTCTTCTTATCCTTCAGTTTTCTCCAATTTTGCCAGTCTCCGCCGTGGAGCGACGCCACCGCGAACAGCCTCTACCGTAGGTGATGAAGTACTGTACATGCGCGTATATGCCGAGGGAGGTAGAAGAGGAAGGTGGTAAAAATTATTTCATTTTCTATTGATGTCTAGATTGCAAAATTAGCTTCTAGAGATTAGTGTTGAAAATTTAAGTTTAGGAATATTCTAGAACTAAAGGGGGCTTGGAAACTGCTTAAACTTGAATTTGGGCTAACGAAGCTTTTGAGTGGGTTAAGTGTGCGCTTGGCAACAGCTTAAACTTAAACTTAAGCTTCTTAGATTTAAAGTGCTTCCAAACAGTATTGTTGTGTTTATTATAACATCCCGTAATCTCATTGTAGAGGTATTATCTCCTTTTGCCTTAGTAAAACTGCGTTACTTGAGTACTTCCCAAGAGGTTATCCATCTCAGTGCTATTTCAGTCCAAGCACGCTTAACCATAGAGTTTTCCATCAATAGTCTGACGGTTTTTCCTCAAAAGGCGCATCTATCATTTGAGATCACATTATCTACTTATACAGCTCAGGATCTCTCTCCCTTTCCGATGTGGGATGATTCATTCCTGTGCCCCTCTCACCGCTCATTATTCGGCCTAGAATCTTGTCAGGAGCCGCACTTTGCCTCAGTGATTTCTTTTTCTTAAGACATCATCTAACGATCACTCCTCGCCCTCTTCTACTACGGGCGTCACATTTATATTGCTTTAAATTTTTAAGTTGTTTGAGCCTAAAGCGCATCCAAACATCATTTTATAAGCTACTTTTGTTGTTTAAGTGCTTTAGAAGCTCAAAAAACTTTTTAAGGTGCTTGAAAGGTAGCTTAAATTTTAAGCTATATCAAAAATTGAAGAAGCTTAAAAATTTATGTTGCTTATACTTATTAAAGTTGTGAGGTTGTTGCCAAATAGACCCTAAAGATTTTGTATGGAAGAGCACTCTCTTAACAATTTTAAGAAAGATCTCTCCATCCACTTCTTCAACTTCCTTCTATTTCTTTTATCACTTAATTTTTTGCCTTCTCTACTGCTATCATCCTCAGGAGTATTGGCCTTTTTAAATCATCCAACAATGGCATTAGAGCCAGATTCGACAATGGGTGTTTTACTCTAATATGGTTGGTGTCGCCTTGGCTTCAACTGTGACTGGCTCAACCACTTTAATGCATTCTTCTACTTTTATTTTTGACAAAAAAAGTTATGATTTTTTAAAGAATAAGTTGCAAATAATGCCCCAATTGTAAGGTTTGTGGATAATTGTCGGTATAAGTTATCTGGAGCCAGCAGATGTAAGCCAACTCTCTCCAAAGGAAATGGAGAACTAAGGATGCAAAGGCATTATCCATTATCTAGCAAACAGTAGCTACAAGCATATCTCCAAGGATCATGGGAGCAATCGAGGCCAAGGAGGCATGGAAAGCCTTATTAAAAGGAATTTGAAGGAGATTTTATGGTAAGGAATATCAAACTCCAACCTCTTCTCAGAGAGTTAGAGAATTTGAAGAATGGAGAATGGGAAACAAGAAAAAATAGTTCTTTAAATTGACTGAAGTGACTAATCAGATGCAAGTTTGTGGAGAAAATATAAGTGATCAAAGGATAGTAGGACAAACACTAATTAGTTAAACAGACATATGACTATATAGTTACAACAATACAATAATTTAAATAATAGAGAAGGGGAAACAATGAAAGAATATTCTCTAAATTGATGAAAGTGACTAATCAAATGAAAATTTATAGAGACAATGTATATGATCAAAGAACTATAAAGAAAATACTAATTAGTTTAACGGATAAGTATGGCTATATAGTTGTGACAATAGAAGAATTGAAAATTTTAACAAAATTAACCATTCAAGAATTAATGGGTCCTTACAATTTCATGAGCAAAGAAAGCTTATGTGCTAAGATAAGCCATTTGAACGGGTTAAGGGGTCGATATTCCGGTGAAGGAAAGGGCAAACGTCGGGGATGATATTTGTAACCACCCTGTATTGGTCTTCTGACCAAACCTCTTTTTAGTGGAACCACTCTCACTGACGCAGCGGTAAACGTAGGGGAATTCTTCCCTGAACCACCTTAAATTTTTGAGTGTTATTCTGGATGATTATTGTACCTCTTAAATGATCAAACGATTCAAACAAAATAAAACTTTAGGTCTCAAAATACTTTGAAGAAGAACGGGGAGAATTTTTAAAATAATGTAGGCATAAAGAAAGGGGAGCTCAATAAGATAAATATTAAAAGTAGGGGGAGCTACATAAAATAACTAGTATCCAAAAATTTTGGAGACCCATGCATTATTTGTAGATGAACAAACTATAGAATGTTTGATTATAGATAGAAAGGCAAACTCCAGTGACTTCATTGCAAAAGGTTTGGACATATAAAAAGTTTACTAGTGCTTGAGTTAGAGCAAAATCTATAAAGTGTTGGATAAAAGATATCACCAGACATTTTACAATAGGACTTGTATGATTTTGATAAAGTGATTAGAAAAATCAAATGACTCCGAAAGTTAAGATGAAAAGAAATTGAAAATTTTCTCTTGGATTAAAAACTCATCCACGTCAAGCACTGGGCAATGAAATTATGGAAGAAACATAGTTATGGCATTTAAGATATCGCCATTTTAATATTCAAGGTCTAAAACTGTTAAGGGAAAAGGAATGGTGAATGGACTCCCTAAAATTTTTACAAATATTGAGATTTGTGAAGTTTTATTATAGGGAGTTAAAAACACCGATAACCTTTAAAAAATAAAGGAACATAAAGATTTAAAACACTATTAGAACTGGTACACATAGATTTGTGGTAAAATAAGGGTCCTGTCTATCAATAAAAATACGTATATTTTTCATTCTTATTGATGATTGTATCAAGATGACTTGGATATATTTCTTGAAAGAAAAATCAAAAGCTTTTGAGGTATTTAAGGAAGTCAAAGCTTTTGTAGAAAAGCAAAATGGATGTGCTCTTAAAATTTTGAGAAGTGATCAAGGAGGAAAATATGCTTTAAAAGAATTTGACAAATATTGCAAAAGTGATAGGCAAGTTACAATAGCTTATAGCCTACAAAAAATGGTGTAGAAATAAGAAAGAACATGACAATCATAGAGATGACAAGATCTGATGAAAGAAAAAGAACTATTAAATGATTTTCGGGGTGGAGTTATCAATACAACAATCTGTACCCTTAATGCTTTTTATCAAAGCAAGAACACCATTTGAAGTTTGGACAGGTCGAAAGTCATTAGTTAGTAGTTTCGCTATGTTTGGATATATGTTCTATTCTCATATTCCTGATGAAAGAAGTAGGATGATGAAAGTGAAAGATGCATTTTTGTAATTGAATATAGTAATGTAAGTGCATTCGTGAAGCAATTCATATTTATGATGACATTGACATAGGACTGTAAAGTATAGTTTTCGAGTATGCTGAATCTATCACATAAATTAGAATTTATGCGAAGGCAAATATGCTTGATGCTTTTTTATGCATAAAAGTTGGTTGATGTGAATCGAAGACCATTTCCTATTTGAAGTCAAAGTGCTACTCTATGGATGCATGGTGCTGTTCATTCCAAGTATGTGCTAATCCATCACATGCAGGCGACACAATAGCATTGCCATCTAAGCCT
Source organism: Apostasia ramifera (assembly GCA_019297695.1). Classification (NCBI taxonomy): domain Eukaryota; kingdom Viridiplantae; phylum Streptophyta; class Magnoliopsida; order Asparagales; family Orchidaceae; genus Apostasia; species Apostasia ramifera. Next base: position 97,667 of record JAEMOT010002247.1, read on the forward strand.
TCATCATCAACGGCCAGATCTTAATTGGTAGCCTACTTAACACTAAATCAAAGGAACTCCTAATTTAAAATCACCGTTTATCAACATTTGCTAGGGATTGAGCTGCATATCTAATTGGATCAATTTATAGCCCTTTGATGGAACAAAAGTAGTGGTTCAAATTTTTGTTGTGTGAATATGAACCCAGCTAACTACTGAAGTAGAGCGCAAGGCATAGTAATCATTTGATGTCACCAAGTTAATGGCTCAGATCATACCAGAGTTTAATCAGAGCTAATCCTTTTATATTTAGGGTTTTGGAAGAGATCCAATCTAGCACACGATAACAAAGAGGGGATCAGAATCGTCACTCTTTCTAGTTTGAGGCATGGTCGAAAGGATTAGTCATTTAGTTTGAATCTATTGCCTTATTTAATTTAATTTTTTTCGCACCTTTTCATTTTTGTCTGTATTCTTTTTTATTTCATATATTTTCTTTCCTCTTTTCATCATTTTGAGACTGGATTATTATCATAACATATGTGGACCTTTCATTTGTATATTTTCTTTGTTTTTTATATATATATTTGTTTTTGAAATAAATTCATAAACATAAATATATGTGCATTTTTTTTCATGGGGATGCTTCTTATTTAATGTGCTTCATGCTTGCTTGGTTTGAGTTAGAATAATGTCATTTTAATTCTTAAACTATTGTTGAATATTTTTATTCTTATACACTTTTTTTTTTTGAAAAATATCCTTGCTTGCTTAGTGAATCATCATATGATGGGATTCAAAGGTTGAGATGTTTTGGTTTCAAGGACTAGTTATTATCGGATATTCTGTGAAGATTATTTTTGCATCTATTGAATATTAGTTATTTTTTTATTTGCATTTATAGACACAACTAAACCACCTCATGTATACATCAATAGCACAAGCACAAAAGGATATAGATTATATAGTTTGCAAATGAATAAATTAACAATTAATAGTAGATATTTTATTCAAAGAAAAAAAGGCAAGTGGACTTGAAAGGAAAAAGAATACGTATGAAATAAATCATAACACAACAATTGTCTCGAAGTAAAATATTTCTTGACTAGAGAGCAATGTAATTTTTCAACAAATACCATAAACAATCTCATGTTGAATGTCAAGTGAATAAGCAACTTTGTTAGAATCTCCTCGAAGAAGAGCAAGATCTCTTAAAAAGGTATATGAAGCTTGCAACTTTTATATAATGGAGCCAAGGAACTTCGACGCAATTCGAAGCAATAGTAAAAGAAGATAAATGGGTTAAGTCAATGGAAGAAAAAATGAAGAAGATAGAAAAGAATCAAACATGGGAGCTTGTTGATCGATCAAAAAATAAAGAAATTATCAAATTGGATATATAAAATCAAGCTAAATCTAAATGGATCTATCCAGAAGTTTAAGGCCAAACTTGTTACAAAAGGGTTTACACAAAAGGTAAGTATTTTTTTATGAAACTTTTGCTTTAGTTGCAAAACTTGAAACTACAAGAACTTTAATAAACAATGGCCTTACAAAAGAAATGGATGCTTTATCAATTGGATATGAAGTTGATATTTTTGAACAGTATTCTTGAAGAAGAAATTTATGGGACAGTCACAATATTTGGTGGTTTATGGGAAAGAAAGCATACTATGCAAAAGAGAGCTTTATATGGACTTAAACATAGCCTCGAGCTTGGTACAGTGAAATTGATAAGTACTTTATTACATTGGGATTACAAGCGAAAGATCTTTAAGAATGACATGATAAAGATGTACGAGATAACTGATTCTGTATTATCTCAATTTTTTGGCATTAAATCAAAACAAATGACATGAAAAATTTATTTGCCATAGGAAATAAACAATTAATATTTTAAAGATGTTCAACATGTACGACTGCGAAATTGCATCAACACACTTGTGGCCAAACGAAAAGTTGAGAAATGAAGATCAAGCTAGGAAAGTAGATGCTTCACTTTATCAAAGATTAAAGGGTTGTCTTCTTTATCTTCTTTTTTTCTTTTTAGATTATTTTATGTTTGTAGTAAGTATTTTATCAAGATATCTTTAAGACCTAAGTTAGCTTCACTACAATACGGCAAAAAGGGTGCTAAGATATCACCCATTGTGGAGCAAGAGTTACACGGCTTTCGTCTCTATTGTGGAGCATGAGGCAGGCATGTAAAATAGGATTGGAATTTCTTTTTTATTTTTTATATTTATGGGCTTACACATATGACATGTGATACATGTAGTTTTATTTATTAATTACTCGTTGCTATCTAGTTTAAATGTCTACACAAAATATGTAAATATTATACCCCTCGACACACCCTTAAGGATTAACCATAAAAATCTCAATTAAAAGGAAAAATTCCTTTAGTTTTTAAAATTTTCCTCTTTCCTCAACTTTGGCGAACTCGCTATATTTGTTCGCATAGCCACCTCTACTACTCATAGGTTCGTGACTTTTGCTTGTGTGCTATTTGTTTTGGATGATTGTTTTTATTTAATTTTCTTTAGATGTGATTTTATAAAATTGTTTTTTGTTATATAGTTGGGTTTGTGATTGTATGAATATGATTTACGGTTTGTATTTCTTTTATGAATTTGTATATCTGTGTGTAATATTAACTTGTGTGCAACACAATATTTTTTCTTTGTCAAAATTTGTAATTGAAAGCTATATTATTTACAACATTCCCAGCACTTCGGCTAGCTAAGGTTGATCTGAAAGTCGATGCTAACCATTGTTGATTAACTAACAAAGTCATGTAACAAACACCAAATCAATATTGATGTTGCATCGGTTAACCATCATTGGTATAAAGTATGTTCCAAATAAATATGAGAAATTAAACATCAATGTCGGCTAACGAAATTAAAACTGATATATTAGTCAGCGTTGGTTCTAAATATCACTAATATAACAATCACGATAAATATTTGGATATTTGACTAGTGTTGATGAGTGCATTAGTGTCAGTTTTGTAATGAACAATGATTAGTGTGTGTGCTAGCACTAATTTTATTATGAAAGATATTCCAACACTAACTTTTAAGGTAGGTCAACATGTTAGTTTTATAAGAAAAAATCTAAGAATTTTTTTTAGCATTTGTTAACTTGTCAAGACATTATTAGCGACCATTATAAATCTACTTAAATTGTATCTACAGTTGCTTTAGATATATAGCCAATGCACAATCGATACTGAAGATATTAGGTTTGGAATGTATTAGTTTGTGCATTGGGTCCGAACGGATGACTGTATTAACTTTTTATCCTCATTATGGTCTCGTCCAAGTTTAGATATTCCCGTCATCAAACAGTTATTACGTGCATGATCAAAATTCATTCCTCATTTTTTTTTGTGACATTCTTCATTTTATGAGCACAAACAGTAGGGGCGTAAATATGATATTTAGATGGATCTGTGGTGTTGGTACCAAATTATCCCATATAATAAAAGGTTAATCTTCTACCTTGCCATGTTTTCAACTGTTCAAGTAAAGAATAAGCCTTCATTGATTCAGTTGATGTTCCCTTTATTGGCTACAGATTTAATGTTGAAGAAATAGTAGGTGGATCCAAGAAAATTGTTTAATATTATATGTTGCAGATAGGTTTATAGCTTAGTTGGAATCTACTTGGAGTTATTGACTAGATTTGTGAAATAAGAACAAATATGACATTAAAATATTGAGTCTTCATTGTAGCATGTTACAGCAAACTCATTTGTTTATTTGACAGGGATTCAATACAGTATTAGTCTTTTTCGAGTTTTATTTTTTGAATAATTATGTGTCATTAATGCCCAAACTTATGGCTTCTGTCTCTTAAATGATATTAAATATATTTAAAACATCCACATAATAAGTTTGTTGGTAATTATAGCCAGAAACAGTCGGTATTCTTGCAAACTAAGAAAGAATTAAAGAAAAATTTTCCTCAAACAACAAAACTTACAGTGAGTCGAGCATGATCCGACATCAAACATCCTTTTCTCATGCCTTCCATTAAGCTTGGTCTGTACCCAACTCAAGATCTATAGGCCGAAAAGAAAAAAATGTAAGTAATATGTAGTTGATACAAAGAAAGATCAAAACAAGCCCCACACAGTTTTTCTGTAGAGGCAAGCAGAAAAGTTCACTACAAGAAACATCTCGTGAAATGTTCACGTAGCACTGAAGCATCTTTTAGGGATTAAATTGGGCACTTGAAGTAGAACATGCATATGATCTTGAATCTAGGCATCTCAACACCAGCATTGACCAAATGTGGTTTCCTTAAGAAAAGCTCACTATGAGAAACAATTCAAAACTGTTGAGAAGGGATAGAGAGAACTATTTAGAATTCAAAGAAATGCTCGACCCAATTATTATCTTTATATTTCTCAAACATCTCTATGCCGCACATGATCTATTGTGAAATTGATAGGTAATCTCAAACACAAGCATGCATCGACAACATTGGCCCTATCCGTACCCTCATTTTTTTCTTTAATGCCGACGAGGATGAAGGGGGGAGAGGGATGGAATGAGGGGAAGAGAGGAGTGAGGAAGAGGAAGAGGAAGAAGGTGAAGGAATGAAAGTGGCAGAGGGGCTGTGCAGAAGCTTCTGGTAGTAAGAGGCCCTGGGAGAATTAAATAGTTGGATTTTAGCACATTGGAGATTGGTTTTTTGCAGTGGAAATTCCTGAGGGTGATTTTTTTTTGCAAATGCTAGCTCAAGTTCCCATGCAAAAGAAAACGTTCTTTATAGCCAGGAACTTCTGTTAGATATTGTCTAGCAATTTTTAACTACAGTGCATGCAATTGTCTCTCAAAAACAGGGTTATATAATTTCGAGATTTTTTTCATTCATTCGTAACGGAATAAAGGTTGTCTTACTACTTTGCAAAATGGTACACCTCTCCATGTTGATCGTGGCTTTCATATTACAAGATTGCATGGATCACGGATGTTATGCAGGGGAAATCTGGTTTGGAGTGCAACCATATGAGCGGAAATGGCAAGAAGAGGCAGACAAAGAAGACCGAATTTTATGTGAAAAACTCTTGGTAAGAGAAAAACTATGGGTATTGGGAGGCAAGAAAAATTATAAGAGCTTACTACAATTTAAGAATGTAATAGTGTAAACATGCAAGCTATTGTGTGTTTGGTGCATTGGAGTAACTTTTATTTATATTCGTGGGATTTACATGCAGATGAGCTTGGATAACTGGTGCTTCTGCTTGATGACCACTAGTTACGCCAACTTTAGGTCATAACAATCCAAGAAGTTATTAAAAATAAGTTGTGAGATGTCATGTTAACTTAAAAAGTATTGTAACTGAGAGTCCCACCCACTCGAAGTTGAGATGAAGTGGGTGCTTGAATGATGCTAATGTGGAGTGGTCCATTAGTTTCAAATCGATACCTTTGGCTAGAGCCTACTACTTTGGGATGATGCTAGGCATGTTGAATTGCATTCGGTAGAATTGAGCAGGTCGATGCATAGCTGCATACATCAAGGCACCCTTGATCAAAGATGGATACATCGATATGTAGTTGGTATATTGGTTTTTTGATATGCTTCCGATCGAGACCGAGTGTCTAAATGTAGCTGGATATATGAAGGTGCCCCGATATGATAGGACGTAAATACGTTAGTACACCTTTGCTTTGGACTGGATAAATTAGGACTACAATTCACTCACAGTTCGACTAGTCTGATGCGACATGATCATATGTGACTTATTCAAACACTATAGTTGGTGAGGCTACCTTGTGCATGGTTGGGTTAGTGCAATGACTCATTTGTAAACACCAATTCTTTAATTGGATGAATGTTATCATTCTCATGTGAAGCCATCTAATCTATAAAATCAAGATGTCATTATTTCATGTGGAACCATCCAATCTATAAACCACCAGACAATGCATGTCATAACCTATTTAAGGTTAAAGGAAGTTCATCTTTTGATCAGGAGATCAGCTTATGTAGCCCTAACCTTGGGATAATGAGATTGAAAGAACTCCTGGGGAGCTGAAACACAACTCCAAAGGCAAATAAAAAACTTGGTGTTATATTATATTATTTAAAAAAATGATTATTTCGCTTAATGATATCTATAAATAATCTTCTATAAAATTATAGAATTCTTAATTAAAAGATAACATTTAGATGTCATGACATGTAAATTATATGACATAATACTAAAATAACACTGAATCAAACGCTTTCTTAGAAGAATCTCATGAAGGCTCAAAGGCAATATGAACGCCAACTAAATTACGTGTGGATACTAAGTCCTGATTTGGTTGGTGCACAAAATTGGTCATAGCTATTTTTCAATTTTTTTATGAAAAAATATAGATTTAAAAAAAATCAGAGGTAAACATCTTGATTTTTAAGGATAAAGTTATATTTTCTATATTGACACGTGATTTAAAATTTTGAGAAAAATGATCTATTATTTGCTTCATTACTTAATAATGATAAGAAGCTTAATTGCATGGATGATGTGTATGTTATTGATGGGGATAATGATTTGTTAATTAATGATAAAAAAATATATTAAGATGATTATTCATGATTATAATAAAATTATTATATTGAGTTTGTTTAAGCATATAAAAATCACTTGTAGGAGAGTCAAGAAAGAAAATAAAGAAGGTTTGAAAGATAAAGAAGAAGACGAAAGAATGATATATTAGGCTTGAGGATGATTGGATTTTTGTTAAGGCGGTCGAGATTTGTTTTTCAGATTTGCGAGTTACGTCTAATAAATTTGATGGTACGTGTTAGAAATTATTTTGATTATCATTCTAATTGATTATGTAATTATCTATAATTAGACTAAGTTAGAAGATAGACTTTTAGCATTTTAGTTTATTGAGTTTTCTTTTTTTTCTTTTGATTTTTTTATTGTACATCAGAGAGTTCTTTGGTTCAAAATGTATGTTAATTATCTTATTTGTATTTATGACATAAAGAGGACAGTAAATTTAATAAAATATTGTTAGATAGAAATGTAAAGTTTTTTAAACATAAATATGTGATAATTTAAGTTAATTTTAAACTCATGAAGAAACATAATTTAAAATTTTAATTGAGATTGTAATTGGTTGAATTAGTATTTACTACTAGATTTTAGAATTTATTATATTTTCGACATTTCATATTTACTACTATTTTATGCCTCAATTGTAATATCTAATTTAATTTTTTACATTTCTCTTTAAGAACTTATATTGAGTATTCACTAGTCAAATTCACCTCAAATAAAAAGGCAAGATAATAATTCTTGGCGGTTTAATAATTTTTATTTAAAATTAAGATAATATTGATATTTAATTTGATAAAGATATATATTATTTTTAAGTTACTTGAAAGACATTGAGAGAGTAGCAATTATAGGCGGACATGATCATGTCTATATGTTGACCAGTTGGATTTTGTGGTGGTATATACGAGATTTAGTTGATCAGTCAAGTTGTCGATTAACTCCCATGGAGGTGCACTAGTTGAGTTGATTCATTCTCTAAGGAATTTGAGTTCTTCTCGTTTGGAGAGAATTGATGGGGGCATTTTAATAATTAAATCTCTTGCATAATGATGTCAAATAGATGTAGATTATTTTGTGCATTTTATTTTATTATTATGGAGTTTGTTAGAGTTTGAATAAGTCAACTTTTTTCCTTATTTAATTTGTTTTTTGAATTGTGATTTTATTTTGTCTCATTATTTTAGGATGAGATTAATTGTACTTAAATATTTCAAATATTCTTATGATAAATAAAATTTAGTTTGTATGCAATTGATTGTAGAATGAATTAGTTTAGAGATATTAAAAGGGATCCCAGAAGGAAATGGTACGAGACTTTTGGTAATTTTTAAAATCCAAGTTATCATTTATTCTTCAAATCTCCTCTTCTTTCCTCCTTTCTCTAAACTCTAGTCGCCCTTTGTTATCTTTTGTTACTAATGTTTCGCACTAATTTTGGTATTAGAGCATTAGTTTCGCATCAAAAGCCCTACTCTCTCTTTCGTAGAAGTACCAAAAGGTAGCAAAGGTGATTACATTGAGGGTACGAAGGGTATGAAAGGAGCTTTGCATCGCAAGGCTCTATGTGAAGGCTGCATCGGTAGATACTTTCTTATATTGATAGTAAAAGAAACCTTATTTCTAATCACTAGTGGAGAGACCTGGCTTGTCAATTGAAGCTCACCCAATTATATACAATTTGGGATATACAATTTGGGAAGGTCGAAAATCGGCACTAAAAAGCACGCATTAATTGGAAGTTTCAGTTAAAGTTTGCCATCACTAGGAGGTTTATCAGCAAAGTCGAATGCGGCATAGCACCATTGGAGATTTCTATGGTGTTACTTAGAACCTTGCACCTTTACAATTGTGACACTTATGTATCATCATAGTAGTAGATGTATTGCCTTATGAGGACATAAAGAAACATAATAGACACAACTCTAGCCTGAGCAACATGGCATTTATGGTCGACAACTAGGTGAAATGAGTGTTTCAAACATTTCACAATATTTTCTCGTTTGCATTCAACTAGAAAAAGAGGAAAGGTAATGCCCTAACCTTGTCCGAAAGAAGAAGCCCAAGTTTCAACAATTGGTGGACTCAGATTTGTTCCTAGATGTGCGAGGAGTGTGATGCAAGCTAAGAGTCACTAAATGTGTTCTTAAAACTATCAATAAGTCGAGTATCTTGCGTATGCTTATTTGGGTTGAATTCTACTTAAAAATTTCCAAATAAAGATGAAATTCCAGGATTCTATAAGTTTGAAATGTTGTCGGCCAGTTTCGTTTTTGCTAGGAATTAGCCGGAGTGCACGAAATGGTCGGTCTAAAAGCTAGGCAACTACTTTGATGGTTGTCGACTGATTTTCCGGCCTAAAATTTATCTTTATTTCACATTGGAATTGAATAGATTTTAAACGATGCACACTAATACGCTAAGCTTCTGCTTGATTAGTAGTCAAGTTGATCATAACTATTTTTTTTTTTAAATATAAAATAGTCTATATAATTTTGAATACATCAATTAATTTTATTTAATATTTTCATAAAAAATTTTAAAAAATAGTCATAATTAACTTAGTCATCAATCAAATAGAGGCTAAATAGCACATTCATACAACAAAATATGAAATAAGTTGAGTTTTTAACATCTTAGTTTGCACAAGACATTATTGCACATAAGCGAGGAGATTTGCTAAGTTAGCCTAATTATGCTCATAGTTTGTAATTCCCACAAATATTTGTAGAGATTCAAGTGTTTCATTGAAATTCATCAACTTACATAAAGAAAATATTAAATTAACCTTTGAAACAAATACTCCCACAAATGTAGGTAAATTTTTTCGGTTAGAATTAGACCGTGGGTCTGTTTATTTGTAAGGTTAAAATTAAATTTGGAGAGATATTTTTTTATTGAAAGTTGTGATTGATCTGAAATAAAGTTAGTTATTATGTTGAGATATGTGAGAAATGTGATATAAAATTAGTTATTATATTAGAATATATGAGGAATGTGATATAAGTTAGTTATTTTTTTAGTATAATGTGTGTATGATGTGAAATAAAGTTAATTTTTAATATTAAATTTTATGTGTGATGTGATATGTCTGATTAAAATTAAATCAATTTAATTTTTAATGGCCAAATAAATAATTGTTTATGTTTATAAATTGAAAAAAGAAATTTGTATCTTATGGTAATTTAACACAATTTATGTGGCTTCTAAACAAAATCACTTAAAACTCTACTTCACATTTTGATATCCTCTTGTGCTTATATAACAAGTCTTTGTGGTTATCTTCAACTTAGAAAGTTGAGCACTGCATTATTTAGGGTTTGACTTCTTGAAATAATAAAATTTATTTCAATAATAAAATTTATTTCAATAATAAAATTTATTTCAATAATAAAATTTATTTCAATAAACCATGTAATTAATTGCAAGATCCATTATAGATGGACTCCACCTCGTTTCTCCCATCAAAAACTGACAGGAAGGGATTTTCTAGCAAGTCTGACCCACTTTGGTTGAGTTTTCCCAGTTAAATATTTTATTTTAATTTTAAAAAATAAAATAATATTTTATACCTCATTTTATATAAATTTTAATATTAAATAATTATTTTATTTCACGACTAACATAATTTTTTATATAATTAATTTACTTTATTTTCATAATTTTTTTTCAAATCATCATTTTTTACTTCTAATCAAACAAAGCCCGAGTAAAGCCCAAATATGTTGCCATTATAGGTAACATCTCGTGATCTAAATGTAGAAATATTGTCTGCTTTGATTTTAAAAAAATTGTGTGACTTGAATGTTTTTTAGGAGGTTACCTATCTCACTGCTACTTAAGCCTAGGCACGCTTAACTACGGAGTTTTCCATCATTGGCCTCATGATTTTTCCTCAAACGGCGTTTCTACCATTTACGATCACATTATCTAAGCTCAGAATCTTCCTTTTTTACCGATGTGAGACAATTCATTCCTGCTATCCTCTCACCACTCATTAATGTTTGGTAATTGAATTTGTTTGATAAAATAGTTTGTGTTTGAATTTATTTTATTTGAAATCAAAATCAATCAAAATATCACAAATTATCATGCGTGTGATAGTATCATTGAAATTATATTATATATTATTAATTTTTTAAATTATGATATTCATTATTTTTTGTTTATGTCCTTAATTTTAATGGTTATAAAATTTTATAGTAATAAGTTATAATATTATTTTATAATTTTAAATTTTTGGAGATAATTAATGAAAAAAAGAGAAGATTATGAATTTAATTAAACCAAAACGAATAGATCGAATTTTATATGATTAATTTGATTTTAGTTATAGCTTTATTTTAGTTAGTTTGATTTTTTTTTAAATTTTAAAATTAAATTTGATCTTTTTTTTCTTAGTTCAATTAATCAAACTGATCAAATCAATCTAATGCATACCCCTAATTAGATTAAAATATATTAACAAGTCAAGCATGAATAAGTTGATCTTATTTTAATTTCAAATTGAATTAAAATTAATTTAACCATGAGTCAAATTTTGCAGTGATTCGTGTTGAATGAACAACCTTTTATAGTAAATGAAAGTGTGTTTACATGCATCATACTCGTAATGTATAGTAATGTAAATGTTATGTGTAAGCAATTTTGATCGTTTGATTTAATGATATTTAAATATCTGTATCATCATTATTATTTCATTGTTTCAACGTCATTATAGTAAAAAATAATAATATAAAATTAATTTAATATTATAACTCTTTGTTACAATTAGAGTGATAGTCAAGGTTTTAAAAATCGGACCGGACCGGCCGGTTCAATCGGTCAACCGGTGAACTGGTACGGTTGGACCGGTTGAATTTAAAATTTAAAAAAAAAACTTTTCTAAACTCTGGGTCCCAAACTCAGCCTTCATTCTACGGTCTCTACTCGCGCGACAGTCACGAACTCGCGATTTTCCTCGCACTCTCCTCTCCAGCCTCCATCCTTTCGGAATGATTTAGTATTTTAGTGATATGAAATGATGAAATAATTTAGTATTTTAATATTGATAAAGCATGCATTGTTCAAATCTTTTAATGATGTACTAAATATTATACTCAATTTGTGAATATTTTGTTGGGTTATTGTTATTTCGATTTGCTTGGAGTTATTTTTTAAGTTATTGACATAAGATATTATTTATTAAATTTAATTATTAAACATTCATTTTATGTTTAATTATTATGTTGATGTGTGAATAATATATATCTTAACTATATTTATATTATATTTTATTAATTTTCATCCCGATTCGACTCTGGTTCGACCATTAAACCTTAAACTTTTCAGTCTATCGGTTCTGAAGTCGATCCGATTTTCAAAACCTTGGTGATAGCATCATGATAATATGTCATTGAAAGTGATGATCTGATAAAAGAAATACAATGAAGTCTTAATAATTGATAAATTATGGCTTAGAGATTTAATTCATTAAATTATTCAGTAAATTAGCATTTAATCTATTAGATAATTTAAAGAATTAAAATTTTAAATTATGATTAATTAATTTATTAATAAATTATTAGAGATACGTAGTAAGATTATATATTTTTTAAAATATTATCTAAATATATTATTAAATTAAATAATTAATTTTTTAAAATAATACATGAACTAAATGCCATTTAAGATTACTCCAAAAATGCTATCTATAAATCATTCAAAAAGAATATTTATGAGCCATCGTATACATTAATTCTCTAATACATATTACATATAAATATAAGTAAAATATTTAAAAATTATGATTTTATATATCAATTGGAGTTTGAACTATATCGATGAACAAATTACGTTTCATAAAAAAATCAAGCTGTGTTAGAGTCGAGTTAAAATAAAGTGAATTTCGAGCGAGCTTCAAATTTCGAGCAAAATTAATGCCCTCAATTTGGACCTTCAACAAATAATTTACATGCATTTTTACATTTGTTATTTTTTACTTGTGCTTTTGTCAAACAATAAATGAAGTAGTGGAGGTACTTATTCCCAATATTTGGCTACTACCATTTTTAGGTGAATCAAAATAATATTAATTTAAATAATAATATTAATAAATAAAATTTTATTATATTTTACATAAATTTTAATATAAAATAATATTTTTTATAATAAAATTTATGTAAAATATAATAAAAAATTATTTATTATCATTATTATGTTTTAAATTAGCATCATTGTAGTTTAGATTTTAAATGCCTTCGATGATATAGTTCTAAAAAAATATTTCTTTCTTCTTATTTAGTTAGAATACAATTTCTTAGCAAAAAAAATATATTTTATAAATTTAATAAAAAAATTATTTTAATATTAAGAGATATATAAGATGTGAAATAAAATTGATGTTAATATTAGAATTTATATTAGATGTAAATAAAATTAATTTTTAAAATTTAAATTTGTATTGAATGTAAAATGAAGTTATTAAAATTTATAATAAATTTAAAATTTTATTTCAAAATAGTGACGAAGTAAACGAGGATTTGTGTTGGAATGTTTGTGAAAATTGCTAGGTTTACGCAATTAAAGTTGAAGAAAGATTTGTGTTAAAATGATATTTATATATATAAATATACATAATATATATATATATATATATATGTATGTATATTATTGCAAATTGCATTTATTGAGTAAGGGTATTAATATGGATCGAAGATCAAAAATTAATTGAAAGTTGAATCGATTTTAAATCGAATTGAAATGAGCTGATTGATGAGCTAAAAGTTTGGCTCAATAATGATTTTGAGCCGGGACAAGCTAGGCTCAATCCGGCTCGAGATCGGCTCAATTTAAATATATATTATATAATACATATATATAATGTATATAAATAATATATATTATAAATCGAGCTGATCTCGAGCTGGATCAAGCCGATCTTACCCTGCTCGAGACCAACTAGAAAAAATAATTGAGATTTTTTTCAAGCCAGCTCGAAAATGACTCAAAATCAGCTCAAAGTAGATTGGGATCGACTTCAAGCTGATTTTGAATTGATCAAAATGTAATCGATTCAATTTTGAGCCGGTGTTGGCTCGGCTTGCGATCAGATCGATAACAGCTAATATTGAGTTAGTCTGGTCTTTTGATAAAATAGAGATCAGCTATCAATTTTATGATTGAACTAAATTATATATATTACATCTATACTGCCCTCAAAAAGTTTTTTTAGAAGTCTAATTAAATTTGCTCAATTTGATCTTATTTGATTGAGAGTTATGTAACATCTTGTGATCTTATTATAGAGATATTATCTGGTTTGATTTTAGAAAAATTGCGTGACTTGAGTACTTCCTAGGAGGTCACCTATCTCTGTGTTACTCCAACTCAAATACGTTTAACTATAGAGGAAAACATCATTAGCCTCACAGTTTTGTCCCAAAAGACACATCTATTAATTGAGATTACGTTATTTACTTATACACCTCAGAATTTTCCTCTATTTCTGATGTGAGACGATTCATTTCTGTGCCTCTCTCACCACTCATTATTCGGCCTAGAGTTTGCCAAGAGCTATACTTTACCTCAGTGATTCCTTTCTCTTAAGATATTATCCGACGATCACTCCCCGCCCTTTTCAGTTATGGCTTCACAAATTATTTTTAAGTAGAAAAAAAATATTTTATTTTATAAATTTAATAGAAAAATATATTTTAATATTAAGAAATACATTAAAATATCAAATAAAATTAATTTTAGTATTGAAATTTATGTTAGATACGAAAGAAAGCAGATATTTAATATTAAAATTTATTTTGAATACAAAATAAAATTATTTAAATTTATAATAAATTTAAAAATATTAATAAAATAAAATTTTATCTCAAATAGATTTGAACCAAATAAAGCTTTTATATTAAAGAACATTCTCGTAAATAATTATTTCAATATTACACTTTTAAGATTTATCTTCAAACAACTTTAATGTCTGGCCAGCATTCCAATTTCTATCTTCGGTGTGATTTTCGACGCCCCAACACCTATTTTGAGGAACATCCACGAAGTCTCGACTTCAAACATTTTGGCGGATAAGATTTTCAAGTTTAAGAAATTTTCATGATCACCTAACCTCAAAATCTCGACTTTAAACTATTTGCTGTTGAAGTGCTTCGTTATATGAACTAAAAAAAATTGAAAATGCATCATAAGTACATACTCTTAGTATTTATAATTTTTATAGATTGATCATTAAGTTATTTTAATATATTTAAATATATATTTAAGTATTAAAAATTATTATTAAAAATTGTGATATAGTGGCAAAATTTTTTTGATATTTTTAATAGTTAAATATATATATTTTTTAAAATTTTTAAATAATAAATTAACAATTAAAATTAATAAAGTTCATTAAAAAAAGGTTAATGTGAAAAACATTTTATACAGAAATTAAGATGATACTTGTACGTGAAATTGAATATATACTTCAACAAGAAAAAAATTAAAAGTTTAGTTTTAATAAATTTAAAATTAAATTTGAATAAAAATATTTTTATTAAAAAATTTAAAAATAATATAAAATAAAATTAATTATTATGTTGATATGTTTGAAAAATGTGATATTATTTAGGTATACGTATAGAATATAAAATAAAATAAATATTTTATTTTAAATTATATATATAATATGAAATA
>JAEMOT010002247.1:119536-158259 GCA_019297695.1 Apostasia ramifera
CGCGCGGCGGCCGCACGCCGTGCGCATAGATCGGGAGGAGAGAGTGAGGCGGCCTCTCTCTCTCTTTCGGATTCCCGTGTATGCGTTGCCCATGCTCGTGGATCTGGAGAAGAGAGAGAGGAGAAGTATAATAGTAATTTAAAAAAAAATAATAATAAAAATTAAAAAAAAACTTATTTAATGATTTATTAAAATTCAGAAATTTTGATATTATAATTTTAAAAGTATGAACTTATACTTTATTAAGCGTTAAACGTAGAGACCTGGCTGTAATTATCCCAAAAAAATTTATTGAAACGGCGATGTCTTTTGCATTGGTGTTGATGATCGAGTTCCCATTTGTCCTTTCCCGCCAGCTTCGTGGAGCTTCGGATTTCTCTTCGCTCTTTCTAAATCGCCATTCTCCTTGTTTCACATCTGGTACGTCTTTTTTGAAGCAGTACATTTTTGGATTCGACTCCTTCCTGTTCCGTTTATTTCGCTTTTAATTGTCGAAATGCGACGAACTTTCACAAATGATCAGTCATAGTAGATTTGTTGATGGTCGGCGCAAACAGTTGGCTTGCGTTCCTCTTTCAATTTGCTTTTTTACTATACATTATATTCTTTAGTTCGTTGATCTAGGGTTTCCTTTTGCAGAGAGGTTCCATCTTGCACGACCCTCATGTGCTTCCGTGGTTTACGCTTTTGCAGTTTCTGTAACATGTTTGGGCTGTTTTTTGTAGTCAAAATGAAATTTTTTTCAGTGTATGCTGCTGATAATCGTTTACCCAAATAGTAATGGCTACTCAATCTGCTTAACGTTCCTACAATATAATGTCCCTTTGAATGCCTTCCCACACAAGCACGATCCTTTAAAATTAAATTAAACTTGTGTTTCAGTGTAATTTTCCTATTCACCACCTCTCCCCTCAGAGCTCCTGGAAATTCAGTTTAATCCACGATGCAGTAGATTGTCGGATACAGGGCCTTCACGAGGCATCACAAACTGCCAACACCTAACAAGAGGAAGAAACATGCAAGACATGATTTTCTTTGTTACTATTTACAATGTGGAAAACCTATATTGATTTATTTCAAATAGCTATTGTTGATTGCATGGCTAAACGTATCTTCATTCTGGGCCAAATATTCCTCCCTCAGATTTTAAAACTATTTTTGAAACTCAATCATGATTAAGATTTAAGCCAAAATAAACTTCTCTGAACTTAGGCCAGGTTCAAATTTTAGTCTGCTTTAACTGTTTTGTAATAATTGTTTATGCAATGACAATCATTTGTTCTTTTTGGATATTTGATTAACCGTGAAAATGGAGAGTATTACCCAATTTTAAGTCCATAAGGTGCATGGATTCTTCTAGACGTGCATTTTAGGCTGTCACTATCTAGGCTTTTTTTGGGCTTAGCTAACGATACTATCTATGTTCATTATTTTTTTGTAAATCATAAGTTAAGATTTGTGACTTTTTTTTTGTGTGTTTGTTTGTCTCAATGGCTTTATTCTACTGACCGTTTTTAATTATCTTACTTTAAGCACTGAAGGAACATTTATGCAAGATGGCTTCTGGGTTAGATTTCGATAGATTAATAAAATTGTATCAATAATTGAGTTGAGGAAAATATTGTCGGAATATATAAGAATGTAGGTATGCCCACTCAACATAACTGATGGTTGGTGATGCCCTGTATTGAACTCATAGATAAATGCATTTTAGTTGCTAGTTTATAATGTTTTGCAGCATTCGTGCACTATTTTGTGCATTTTCTCTGTATTCTTACTCTTGATATCTTTGTTATGCAACTGAGCTTCTGTTATGCTGATGAATTTTGTCTACTAGGGGTGTAAAACCAATTTTGCTTAGCATCCATTTATCAATGAACTACTTGTTTTGACTATACTTAATGGCTACTCAATCTGAAATCTTGCTTAACATTCTTACAATATAATGTATCTGAACATTTGATTTGATAATATTTGGTTGATTATGATTATTGGTTGTGTAGAGAATTGCTTTCTCCTCTCTTTCCATGAATTATTGTGAAATGAAATTTGAAGTCCGTTTCTGTTAGACATACTCTTTTATATCTTAATGAGGTTATTATAAGCACACCCTTGTGGTTTTACAGTTTTTAATGAAGGGAACACTGAGTTCTTCAAGTAATGTGTCAAGATCAGAGAACACTTTGCAGAATGAAGATTTAGAGAAGCTGTTGAACCAATATTTTGGATATTCTGGATTTAGAGGAAAGCAATTGGAAGCTATTAAAACAGTTTTATCAGGTTTCTAAAGTACTATGATCCTGTTTTTTGTATATTATGCAAAGACTAGAAGTTGCTAGTAAATTACCTTTTGATACATAGCAAGCCTTTTCATTTTTCCTTTCTTCCCTCAATAATCTTTTTTATTGTCGTCATTGTGAATTTAGTCTTATTATTGCTGATTTATTTTACAGGAAAAGATTGCTTTTGCCTAATGCCAACAGGAGGAGGAAAGTCCATGTGTTATCAGGTTCCTGCACTGGCAACTCCAGGAATTGTGCTGGTGATTTCTCCATTGATTGGTGAATGTTGTTGATCTAATATGAAGTACAGAGTGTATTTTAATAGTTTCAAGAATGTGTTGGGTCTCACTGGACTAACCATTTCTGCTTTTCCTTTTACGTTCCTATGAACAGCACTAATGGTAAGCACTATATTTAATAATTTGTAATGTTGGCATGATTGTTGTTGTCTTGATTGCTTCCCATTCTTTATTAAAACAGGAAAATCAGGTCACAATGTTGAAAGGAAAAGGGATTCATGCTGAGTTTCTTTCATCAACACAGTTGACTCATACTAAAGAAAAGGTTTAATTCCGTTTATTTCCAAATAAGGATGACGTTGCTTGTTTGAGTAAAATTAACAGTGTGGCATAACTCACTCCAGAGCTCTTTATATGTTTCATTGCTTGTCGAATCACTTTATTAGTTTTTTACCACTTGTTTACCACGATAATGAAAAATTCAAGTGGCCGTAGGTCAATCATCTGTGGCCAACTTCATCCCTACGTTTGAACTGATAGAAGAAAATAATAGTTATTATCAAACAGCAAAAAAGAAGGAAATGAAAGGTACGAAATACATAAAATAAAACTATTAAAATCCCTTCAATTAGCAAAACACTAAAACCATCAAAAACATATATACTCAAAATTATTATAAAAAAAGAACATATAGTCAAAATACTTTAATAGATTTATTTTCGGATATGTTGGTGTTCTTTATTAGTTTTTTCCCCTAAATTTATAGATTACTGATGTATTAGAAAAAAATGAGAAAAAATGATTATGTTTCATTTCTTCTAGGAATCTATTATTTTACACCAGCTGAAAAGAAATATACTTCCTCAACAGGGCTACAATTATGGCTCGAGGAGATCTTGATTTCACATTTGACATTATATAAGATGACACTAACCTCATCCTTACATTATGCAACAATGAAGCTTTCAATAAATAGATTCCTATAGGAGCAAGATTAGACAAAATTTAGACCTCGTATATGCCTTAGTAGCGTAGTTTCTGCATTGAACTAAAGGCTTGTATTTATATTATTTTAAGTAAAGATGGATTGATTTCTATTCTTTTTGGAAACAAGAAGACTGTTAATGGCTTGTGTAAAAGCAGAAGGATAAAAGCTAGAAATATGCGTTTAAGAGGATTGTCCTTATTACCTTACTATCTTAAATGAACAAAAAGGATGTTTTAAATGTGTCTTTACATTTATTTTAACTTCTCATGCTATAATTTATCAGGTGCTGGGACTACAATATTTTTCCTTGCTGAGCTCCCTACCTTTAGTAGCAAACTTATTACTCACATTTTTGAACTTGGTCTTAATCTGAAAAGTATATGTATCCATCTATCAATTGTACTAATATTATGCTGATTTTCAGCATGCATTCTTTTATTTTTGTGCTGGATATAGCTTCTTTTCTTGACGTAACTGCTTATTAGAAACTTGTTCATGTTCAGAAAACCCAAATTCTTGTTTACTGTTTTTTACAATATTTCACATCTTGAAACTTCGATAAGTTGTTTCTTCGATTTTTTGTCGAACTTCCTCCTCTATCATAAAAAGGGATTTCACAACATTCATTTTGTTATTTTCACTTTCAAAATTTGCAGTAGCTTTTTAATTGCCAGTATTCAAAATTGTTATTAACTAACATAGGAATCTGTGGAAATAAGCAATTAGGTGCAAAATTTGTACAAGCTTTCATGGTTTCCATCTCATTAAGCTCTAGAAGAGAGATTTTAGGTGCTTTGACTTCAACAATTTCCTTGGGCTGAGTTAATTTTTAACAGCCCTTTTCATCACAACATTCTCAGTCTTAATTGCAAATTCACTCCTCTAGTCCTCTTGAATAGATGATTGAGATATGAAGTAGATTGGATGATTGGTTATTAAATGTGAGCTTTTTGAGCAATGGAAAAAGGGTGTCATCTCGAAAATGCGTGATTTGGAGCTGCATCGTAGAATGGATATCATGCTGAATAATAATAGCAATTCTGGGTTTGACAATATTTGGGAGTTTCATGATATCAAAGTGAAGAATAAACAAGACTTACAATTACATGAAGGACAATAATAATAATTTCAAAGTGACAAATAAGAGGATTCACAATTGCTTGGGAGATCATAATGGCAGATCTATCATCATTTGTAGCAATTTTTTTCATTTTCAATCATGACATGGTGTAGGTGTAATTGTCGCTAAATGTGGTTTGTGTGGTCAACACTCATTAGGCCTCTCATCAATAGGACCATTTTTTTTCAAAGAAAACATCTTACTAAGGCCTCGTTCTTCGATAGTTAAATTTTGAGCAAGAGAAAAAAATATTTTATTTTATAAATTTAATATAAAAAAAATGTAATTAATATTAGGAAGTATGTAAAATGTAAAATAAAGTTAATTTTAATATTCATATTTGTGTTGGATGTGAAATAAATTTAATTTTTACTATTAAAATTTACTTTAAGCTAAAAAAACAACTCGAACCACGGTTATCTTTGGAGCTATACATCTTAATGCCATGGATTTGCTTTAAAACTTGTAAATGAATTGCAAAGATGATGTGCTCAAGTTAGAATTATGATTAACAAAGTTATGGTATATGTTTTTATTTAATGAAGAAATGAACTTGTACTTGACCTACATGATATTGGTTTCTTTGGACCACCCTTGACATGGTGCAACAATAGGAGAGAGGAAGAAGAGTGTGGGAGAGAGAGGATGGAACCCTCAACTCATCTGCTGTGAATTATGATAGCAGGGCTTAGTATGTTTTTCACTCATTTGTTCGAAATAGCCTTAGGTAACTTAGATCATTGCCCCTTTCTTGCCAATTGTGGGTCAATAATTCTAAAAGGCCAAAGGGGATTGAAATTTGAAGATTCTTGACTGACATATGAAGAATCCCATAAGATTGTCAAGAGCACTTGGAGACAGCTGATTAGAGAGCTTATGGAAATCATTAACAAGAAAGGAGAAACAAACCTTGAAGGCCCTCAACAAATTTGTTACAAGGAAGTTGGAGAAAACTAAGAGGCTGGAGCAAGCCATCCTTAGTCTCCAACATAAAGAAGCTAGTCCCTAGGGACTATCTACTTAGGGACTATCTACTGAATGGTATGCTGACCTTATGTTAAAAGTGGCATCCTGCAACTTCACAACAACCAGGGCTAAACTCTAGTGGTGGCAGAGAGTTAAAGTGCATTGGCTAGCCAAGGTTGACAGGAACACCTCCTTCCTTCATGGCAGCTACTGCAAGAAAATGAGTCAATTGGATTAAATTTCTTGTGGATCCTTTTGGTTACAGTTTCACTGATGAAGAGGGGATAGCTAGGATACTGATGGACTTCTTCACCAACAAATGGGGGCTTGTAGACTCAATCTAATTGAGAACCACCATGCTAGCTTTAGCGGTTCAATACTTTCAGCAGATTGTATTGAGGGAAGAGATCTATGTAGCAGTCTTCCCTTTAACAAACAACAAGCCCCGAGGATAGATGAGATCACTAAAAGCTTCCTTTACATTACAGGCAAATAGTTGGTGAGAATGTGATTACAACTATTCAACACATTCAATAGAGCATGCAACAGAAATGGAAGGATACTGTAATTGCTTTGATAACAAAGGTAAACAATGCTAGCCAACCAAAATGGTACAGACCAATCAGCTTGTGAACTTCTATTTACAAAGTGATTGCCATGGTATTAGTACAAAGACTGAAAGCCCATATAGCCTCACTAGTGGCTAGTAAACAAGGAGCCTTTGTGCCTAGGCACCTTATTATAGCTGACAATTGTATCCTTGCTCAATAAGTCATGCGTAGAGTATAAAATACAGAAGTTGTTGGTAGATTTTTGATGATTAAAGCAAATATGAAGAAAGCTAATGGTATGGTGAACTAGAGCTTTTTGGACAACATGCTTGCTAATATGGGTTTCCCAAATAGGTGGATGGATTAATGGGAAAAAAATTTCATGGATAACAACTATAAGAGGCCTTTAGCAAGGGTGCCCCATCTCCACTTATCTATTCATCCTATGTTTTGAACTATTCTTAGTGATAATTCACAAAGAATGTTGGAGGAAAAAATCTCAGGCATCACCTCTAAGTCAAAGGGCTTTATTGTTGTCATCTGATGCTGTTGTAGTCATTAGATGTTCACATATGAACTGCTTTTTTTCACTAAGGCAACTCGACAGGAAGCTGCTAGATTGAAGGGACTCCTTGACTCCTATTGTCATGTTTGGCCAAAGGGTCAATTTTGGAAATTCTTCCATCATCTTTAGCAGGCCCACTTTTAGAAATAGGAATATTGTAGTATGCGTTGGAGGAGAGGCGCTTCACAATCACAATAATCACATATGGAAGGTTCATAATGGGAAAGAAATTTTGGTTTTTGAAGACCCTTGGCTTTTTTCTTTACACCTCAAAACAAATGGCTAACATTCATCGATATGCAGCTGGACACTTTTCCATCCAGAGTGTTTAAGCTTTTGAGGGGCTTTAAGTAGGATTGGATAGAGATAAACCTATTATTAGGGGAAGAACTCTGCAGTAAATTGGATGAACTGAGCATACTTGAAGGACAACAAGGTGATCAGTTAGTTGGGACTATAATACAGACGCAGCCAGGGTTCCCACAACCACCTTATATGCCATGCAGTTTGATGGAGACAACAACTACAGACGGGGGCATGGAGATGGATGGTCTAGACTCTACCAGAGTTCGAGTATTTCTTTGGAGGCTGAGCAAAGATGTTGTTCCGACCTACTCCTTGTTACACAGAAGAGTCCTACCAACTTCAGTTTATTGACTCTAGAGCTGTAG
This sequence comes from Apostasia ramifera, assembly GCA_019297695.1. Lineage (NCBI taxonomy): Eukaryota > Viridiplantae > Streptophyta > Magnoliopsida > Asparagales > Orchidaceae > Apostasia > Apostasia ramifera. Next base: position 126,919 of record JAEMOT010002247.1, read on the forward strand.
AAAAGAAAAGAGCCTATTCCACATCAATGTGGAATGTACGCTGTATAAAAAGGTCAAGAGAATTCTTGGAAAAGGATCAGATCCTAATGCTAGATGCTAATTCATGGCCCCAATAACATTGAGGAATAAGAAGGGTGAAAGAAGTAGCTGTCCTATACTATTGTTGAAAAGCCAGGAACTCTAGGGTATACAAAAATCTGTCCAAACTCCTGAGATTACAACAACCAATGCCGTGAACATAGTCCAAGGTAATGAAAACCCAGGTAGGAGCCACCAAAGCCCACTTGCCCTAAGAGGGCTGAGTCTCGCAATTGAAAAACTATGGGATTCCTCGGAGCTGGAGCTGGATACTTAATCAGAACACATTTAGAAGTCCTAGAAGCAAGTGCAAGAAATTAATTACTAAAGCAATGATCACAGCTGAAATAAGGACTACTTGTGAAGGGATGCATGTGGTATTTAAGTGGGCAAACAAGTACCAAGATATTTGACTTGAAGTTAACTTTATAGAGATGCTTAAAATGGTTGAACAATGCTGGAACTGACAGCAACAATAGACATTAAGAGCACAATAAAGTGCTGTGAGTAGGATTAAAGATCTTCTGTTGCTTTTCCATTTTTGTAAGCTCACATATATGCCAAGTTTGGTCAATAGCGAAGTTGATTACTTAGCTCATGCAGGAATTTTAGGTGATTTTTAGTGGAAGATGGGCATACCTCATCCCATAGACATTTGTAACCTCATTGGAAGGGGGCACTACTTGATGTACTTCTTGTTTTTTTTCTTTGATTAATGCCTTCACAAGAAATAAACTTGTACTTAAGAAAATTAAATTATAATGTCAAGTAAAAGAAGATTTAGTGAAAGAGATTGCCATCAAAGTGACTTTTTTGATTGTTTTCCCACTCTTATAACTATGTAGAATTTTATACATGAAGATCGAACAATCATGGTCCCGTAGTGAATGATAGCTAAATAAGGCTTAGTTTAGGGATGAGTTAGGATGGGTTGCTGATAATGGATTGCAGCAGGGTGGGATTTTGGCGGTCCCTTGGTTTTGATTGATGAAGGCATCATGCCTAGCATTATGAGGTCATCAAGTTTAGGATAATGGACAAATCAATGAGGTCAGCATGTAACCTAGGCAATCAATATATGGTTGTTAGGAAGCAGCAAAGTTGATAGGTCGTCCAGTTGAATGTTGCATTGAAGTGCTTGTATACTTGCTTGAAATGAGTTAGTAATGGATTGGGTTTGAATGACTATGATTGTCTAGGTGATCAACTAGGATGTAAGGAAGTGCAACGGTTTTGATGGTGGCTCTCATATGGAGAGTTTGATGATTGTGTAGTTAATTAATGAGTGGAATTGGGCTATCAATGGTGACGTAAGTCAGGAGGGGGAGAGGGCAAGTGCTTAACAAATCATGATACACAATTTGTGGCTTTTGTCATGATAATGACACTGTGATAATAGTGTTTGAAAATGAAGTTATGGATGTCAAACATTATTTCAGCCTTGGGCAAAGGATCTAGCGTAGGCATGCTAACATGAAGCACTCGAGTAAATGTGGAATCAGGATCGATAGTTGAGCGGGAGTTGCTACTTGAAGGAGATCTTGTTAGAGGGTTCATTCTAGTGAAGTTTTCTTCAATCAAAGACATGCAACATTGATTGTGCACGAACTTTACTAATTGGTAAGTATTGGAAAAGATGGAAAAGGAGAAGGAGATAAAGAATTAGAAGAGCAAGAACTTTAGAGAGAAAAAAATCATAGGTGGAAATTCCTGTCTTTTTCTTATTTCATTGAAACTATATAAAATGATTTGGGATATGACCATTATACATGACCTTAGCTCTCTTGCACTTATAGATAGTGTTGCCTTAATTTGAGCAGAAGGAGAAGTGAAATCTAGGTGATTGACTCCAAATAGTTTTTTATAAGGTTTTATTGTTGTTGTTTGTCTCAAAACTCTAAAAAACAATTTATAGACTTTCCCATTCAATGCTAGATGGAAAATAATTAGTATTTATCAAACAGTTAAAAGGCAAAACAAGAAGATACCAAATATGTAAAAGAAAACTATTAAGCCTCTTTAATGACAAAATTCTCAAATATGGAGAAGGAAATCATTATGCTGCTATTTTTCTCTGACAGTCCCACTCTCTCCTTTTCACTCCTATATCTGGAGTTTTAAAAATCCTTATGTTTCGAGACACCCCTTTATTATGCAATCATTCGTGTTTGAAATTATACCATTTTGCTTCTGAAAATGGCAACATTGTCTTACTAATAGTAGCTTTGCTTTGTTTGACACTTCATCAAGGATCTTTCAGGTTGCATAGTTAAATTACTGTTAGACAAATAAGGAGAATTAGACTTCATGTTGTTTTTGAATGAATATTCTTGGAGTTTAGCTCAATAGAACCTTAATGATTTGTCAGAAGATCTGTAATTCTAAATTTTCAAGTAAGAATCTATATTCAACTTGTTTCTATCATGACCATGCTTCAAGTAAGTTGTGATGTGATCGATATGTGAATTTTACTGTTTTAGGCAGCTAAGATGAATAGGTCCCCATGACAACTTTCAAAAGAATAAACTCTGAAGTTCGTATGAATTCAAGGTTATTTAATTTATGGATGAGAAATTTATTATATTTACAGTTTGTTGGTTTTGTTCATAAATTGGCCATTAAGCTCTTACAACAAAGCCTGCCTAGTTTGTTTAGTGGTTTATAGTTATGCTTGTTAGTTATAAAAAAAAGAAAAAGTTATACTTATCTAACAATAAATCAACTTATCCTTAAAAAAAGGGAAAACCGATGAAGTTCAACTTTTATTCCAAATCTTTTACAAACCAAGATGATTATATTCCCAAATGGGAATATTTGAGTTTAGTTTTAAAAAAACTTTAAACAAGTTATTAGCTTTTTAAGGAACTTTGAGGAACAGACTTCATAGTTGTAGGAAACATGCAGCCAAGGTAACAAATTCTGTAGATGAAATGATTTTGTGGAATGGTTTATTTTATTATCTCATCATACTAAATTTAAAAAACAGTTATCTTGAAGATATTCCAATGACTTCAAGATGAGTATTTCTTTCTTCTTTCCGGTGGATTTGTTACCTCAGGTTCTTGATGCATGAATAATGTCATTCTATTTCACTTGGTCAGATACATGAAGACCTTAACTCTGGAAAGCCCTTAGTTAAGTTGTTATATGTGACTCCAGAGCTGGTTGCAACTTCTGGATTTATGGCAAAGCTGATAAAGGCTCACAACAGAGGGCTATTGAGTTTAATTGCTGTTGATGAGGTGCAAGGATCGATTTTCTGATCAAATGAAAAAGCTTTTCTTTAAAATTGCATTTTTTTTGCCTAATGAACTTTTTTACTGAGTGCGCTACTTTTTATTTCATCAGGCACATTGCATTTCAACATGGGGCCATGATTTCAGGTCTGATATAAAACACTTTTACTATATCAACTATGTATTCATTTCCATTATTTTAGTCAATATCTGTTATTTATTCCCTTTGTTAGAGCTATGGCAGATTTAGATATCTACTATTATTTTATTTTATTGAATTCCTTTTATTAATTTTATATGATTGATCTAAGGTATCTAAAGCGCTCACTCTTCTTGACAATTTGATTATCAATTGTCACATCTCTAATATAAGTATTTCTTTCTTGACTAAATGTGCACTCCATATATTCAGTTTTTAATCTACTGAGATGAAAATCTTTAGATTCTAGAGTATTCCTCCAAAGCTCTAGTTTCGCTTTAGCTCCCTCTTTAGTTTTCTCAACAAGGATAATATCATCTGCGAAGAGCATACTGCATTCACTAAGGCACTTCATCTTGGATATGTTCAGTCATGATTTTCATAATTTAAGCAAAAAAATACAGACTTAAAGCCGAGCCTTGGTGTAGTCCAACTGTAATAGGAAAATCCTTAGTCAAACCTCCTTGTGTTCACAATCATACAAAATGATGGTGAAATAGATAATGAAGTTATTAGCAGGATTCAAGCAGGATGGGTAAAATGGAGAAATGCTTCTGGTGTGTTGTGCGATAGAAAAATTTCATCCAGAATCAAGGGTAAATTTTATAAAACAGTAGTAAGACCAACGATGATATATGGTGCTGAATGCTGGCCTGCAAAGAGGAAACATACAAATAAAATAAATATTGCAGAAATGAGGATGCTAAGGTAAATGTGTGGATATACACGAAAGGATAGAATGAGAAATGAGTATATCCGAAAGAAAATTGGTGTTGCACCAATTGAGGATAAACTTAGAGAAAATTGGCTTAAATAGTTTGAACATCTAAATCGTAGGCCGATTGAAGCTCCAGTTAGAAAAATTGAGTTATTGAATTTTGCTCATGTACAAAAAGGAAGAGGGAGACCAAAGAAGACATGACAAGAAACTATAAGGAGTGAGCTTAGTTACTTAGACTTAGATAAGAATTTGGTAACTGATAGAACGCAATGGAAACAAAGGATTCATGTAGCCAACCCCACCTAGTGGGATTAAGGTTTGGTTGTTGTTGTTGAATTTCTTTTATTAATTATTATGTATGGGCTAGAGTCTATAAATAAGAACTAATTACTATGTAATGCCAATTGGTGAATGAAGAAAATAGTTCCCCTTTAAAGTTTCCCTCTTATTCCTCTCCCTATTCTTCCGCCATCATCTTCTTTTTCTTTCTATCTCTCCTCTCCTTGGTTCTACATCAGATACCTCTCCGTTTCCTTTTATATGAGGTTGGCAAGAAGATCCAAGCTTAGGAGGTGTCAATGTTGCATCTGATTAGAAAACATGACACGAATCCACTTCTAAATTTATCTATTATTAATGCTTTATTTTGTAGGTCAACAATTTTGCTTAACTTATTAATGTCACTTGTGATGCAGACCTAGCTATCGTAAACTGTCTACTTTGAGGGGACATCTTCCGGATGTACCAATATTAGCTTTGACTGCTACAGCAGTTCCTAAGTAAGTGATTATTTTTTCTTATGTCATGTAAAGTTTACTAGGAACTTGTAAAGTTTTGGCAACGACTATGACATAGCCTTAAAAATAATTATTTGTGGTTGGCTACATGGATTTCTCTTCTCAATGCTGCTCTATGTAAAGCAGTGTTATTATTGCTTGCAAGTAATTCAAGTTTACTTTTTATGACACTACTCGAAGTCATTTTTGGCCCACCCTTCCTCTATTTCAAATTGTTAGTTGAGTAATAGTCAATGATAGATGTGACCGTATAACTTGTAAACTTTTAAGTAGCTTCAATTATCTAGTATTTGCGTATTAGGGTATAATTTTTTGATTTATATCTCTAAATTTTAGTATTTAATGAGGACTATTAATAAGCTTTATATAATTTTTGTTGCTCAAGAAGTGCTAAGAGTTATGGATTGTCAAATTGGAAGAGGTTAGTTGATGTGGGACAGAATGCAAATGATATTTTTAATTTATGATCACTAAAGTTAATTGGCACATTATTTCAATTAAGTTCATAATATTTTTTAAATTTTAATTTTATGATAAATCAGATTTTAAATACCGCAAACTAAAATATTTTAAAATTAAAATCAAACTAGATTGATTGATAAATAAAAATTTATCTGGTAGATTAAGGAGGTCGATTTAAATTCAATGAATTGGATTCAAGATTTAGGACTTAAGGTCAAATAACTCGCGGATAAAATTTAATAGTAATTTCCTCTCGAGTAAATATATGGTCATACAATTAGAATTAAAATAGAATAACTATGTCAAGCAAATAAATTTATATTGAAATTGAATAATCCGTAATTATTTGAGTTTAGAAAGAAATTTACCATGATGAGATAAACCTGATTGTGAGTAAATGTTCTAATCAAATTCTTGTTTGCTTGATAGTTTAGACAAGAGTGGCTGGTTCAATCAACTGAGGGAAGTGATCAGGTGTAGCTTCGCACAGGGGATGCACTTATTGCTAGGGACTTTGATTGCTCCACGTGGCACTGCAATGTGATGCCATCACATGGTATATAAACTTTAGTTTGTATCTAATGTTGATGTGATCACAAAAGTAATGCACTATTTGCTATTGGCTATTTGTTTTCTTCATCACAAGATCAAAGTGGAGCATCAGGGCAGGCTGGTAGAGAGAATTCTGGAGCGAGCGATCGACAGGCAAATTGAGCTTCATTGGAGGGCATGCGTGATAGTGAGAGCTTTGCGGGATGAGCAGTTGACAGTAGAGGTGAGTAGAGGCTGCCTATGTGAGCGAGCGTCCTGGTTGCACATAGGAGTGTGTTGATGGCTGTGCTCAGGAGGACAACATCGGTTGTGTGAGAGCGAGCTGGAAGACTAGGGCTGAGTGGTCAGAGAGGCAGGATTGAGGTGTGCGAAGCAGTCGGAGTGATCTGGCGTTCGCGAGCGTGGTGGGTATAGGCAGGATTGCAGAGATGAAGGGGGAGAGACAGACAAGGAGGGGAAACGAGAGATTTATTTATATATATTAAAAAGAGATAATTAGGTTAATTTGAGAATTCTCACCCGAGGTTAATCCATACCCTTCTCGTTGTCAAATACAATTAAATTTCATTCCTCAATAATCACCATCCCTAATACAATGCTAGGCGACCTTTTTATATAGAGAGATCCCATGATAAAATTTGAAAATACAATACTAAATGCTGAAAATAAATATCAAATAAATCTATACAAATATGGAATTAATTTTGTTACAACAAAATCAACTCTAAATATGGCAGACGTTCATATATCTCAAATATACTCTGAATCAATTCAAATAAAGTATGGACACAACTAATATGGAAGTCTTCCAATTAGCTTTAATCAATTTAAATTTGAATTTTGATTCAACACATGCTGTCATCTTGGCCGTCAGATTCAATGTTGTTATGTGCCCCCACCATTGGTGCATTTATCTTAACAATAGAATCAAGACAGCATAATCTATTTTCCTTCATTATGTAGGCTTACCATATCTTACTAGACTAGTGGATTGTGTGTGGCAGCTTTTTTCTGGAAACTATTTTCCATATTCCACAGAACCATTTATTCTTCGTGACTATCTTTGGTGATCATTAGTTACAACTGCAAGATTTCTCTTGTTTCATCTCTTTTCCTACTATGCTCTTCTATAAACTATCCTTAGGTGCTTCACAATATTTTAAAGTTTTAACTGCATTTTTTATTGGATGGCTATTAATTTTCTGCTAATCAGTTGATCAAAGTTGTGGCTCAGGAAAAATTATATACTCTTACATACCCCTCATGGGCTAGCTTAGTTAGCTCTACAACAAGTATCCAATGCCTCAACATAGGTCCTTGTTTTAGAGTTTCTACATACATGCTACTTCAAACTTTCATATTTACAAAATAAGAACTCAAATCAAAGTTGATGGGTGAGAATGGGAGTTAAAACTTTGGTTTGAACCCTTATTATGCAATTTTGAAACTTTGAAGTGGCATGTATGTAAAAGCCTCTTTTGTTATTAGCTAAAATAATTGGACACCAGGACATGAACTCATGACCTCTTTCTCTGATAACATTTTAATTTTTGGCCAACAACTGAACTAAAAGCATGCTTAAGTTGTAGGTTATGGAACAGGAATAACCTGATATTCTTAGAGACCCAAATCTAGAGGGATTAGCGGATTATACTATTTATCACTTTGTATGTCTTTCTTACTTTTACCTATTAAGCATATTTTGATTTCTAATATATAAAAGGACTCTCTTTCTGCAGTCTTTGTAATTTCTTCTTCTGAAAGTATATATTGACTAGAAAAGACGGCATTGGTAGACTATGATGCTTTTTTTCTGTTATAAAATTTGTGCATTTATTAGAGCTCTTTTATGATCTATAGCTGCAACGCCTCTGTGGAAAATTGTGTCGCTTAGGTGATCTTCTTTGCAAACAAAATCATATTCTGGAGTTTACTCTAAGATTGAACATAATCTGTTGTAGAAATTTCTTCAATATTCCTAAATCAAGGTTTATCATTTTTGCATTCTCGATGATTAATGAAATGCTGTGTATATTTTTGCAGGGTTCAGAAGGATGTGATTGAGTCATTGCAGATGCGGCAACCATTGGTTCTTAGAGCATCATTTAACCGTCCAAATATTTGTTATGAAGGTGATATGAATTGAATTATTTACATTCGGTGACTTATTAACTAATTCTGCAGGGATCAAATTGTCTTCCAATAAACTGTCTCTGTAATTCGTCCGAGTGTTCTGCTGAGACAGTTTTCATTATGTTCATTAATTCAAAGAATTCTCTCTGTGCAATCTTTCATTCAATGCTATTGATTACTGTTTTAGAAAAATGCACTGTATATGATGAATGTCCATTCATTGCAGTTAGGTATAAGGATCTTTTGAATGATGTATATGCTGATCTGTCAAACCTTCTCAAATCTAGTGGTGAAATTTGCTCAATTATTTATTGCCTTGAACGCTCTACTTGTGATGAATTGTCTTCTCACCTATCGAGAAATGGAATCTCTTCAGCTGGTATGCAAGCATATAAGTTTTTATCTGATAGAAACTTTCAAATCACTTACTGAAATTTTTATAGTAATGGCTTTATTGTTCAGCGTATCATGCAGGGCTGAATAGCAAAAAGCGAAGTGCTGTGCTGGATGATTGGCTCTCTTCCAGAATACAAGTTGTTGTTGCAACAGTGGCATTTGGGTACTTTAGTCTTTGTTTTTTGGTTCTTTTTTAAATCCATTGTGTTTCCTCTATTCCTTTCGTACATCCTTTTCGATATCTTACATTATTGTTGCCTTTGAATAGTAGCATAAAACTGCATCTTCAAAAACATCCTTTTGAGCTTTCGTGTGGGTTATACATAAAGATATATCTCTATTGAGAATATTACAAAAATTAGTGAGAAGGAACATTCTCTTCTCTCAAACAAATTCACCTACATGGCTAAGTGAACTAAATAATTTATTGCACTATTTACATTTTTTGGTACAAAAGAGAGTTTTCATGTATGCAATAAAACAAGAATTGTGAAAATTCTTTCCAGCATGTGGTCCTGCTTGCAGGTAGGCTTGTTGCTGTTGGGTTGCCTAGTTCCTTGCTCTCGGGTTTGCTAGCTCTTGATCTTAGGTAGGAGGCTTACTTGCTCTTGATCCATTTTTTGTTGCATCATTTGGAGCACTTCCAAGGAGTCAGCTTCCACCCATATTCCTTGCACTTTTGCTGCTCCTTTTGCCATAACCTCCAAACCTTGGAGAGCGACCCATTTTTCTACCATAGCAAATGCACTTATGAGTAGCCTCTTTCCACCCCCTTGTACAAGCAAGCCCGTGTGGCTTTAATAATGTAGCCTACTTTAGTTGTTTCATTGCTTTGCGCTATTCCATTAAAGTTGATTTTGAGGTAACTGGGAGAAGGATTGGGGGAATCCAACGATCCTCAGATGTGATACATAGCCTCATTAGTGCAATTGGTATCTAATGGCTCCTATAGCTCCTATGTTAGTTTAGATCATCATCAATCATGCTGATCACATTGGCCATATAGCTTTTTAGAGAGGGTACTGTTCTTTCATGCACTTTGGAGTTTGTAGCTCTTCAACAGTAGTAGAGGGTTGCGATATCCAAGCTCAAATGTCTACCATGGTTGTTGGATTTCATTGTTTTGGCCATCATCTTAAGTTTTTCCTTCAAAGAAAAGGTTGAAGAAAAGGCCAGTGAAAATACATTTGCTTTTGGTGTAGGAGTGCCCTCACCCCTATGTACAAGTTGCACTCCATGCTGAAATGGTACTAGTTCTTTGCTGAGAATATCCCTAGGGATATATTAGATGTGCTCAGACCACTTCTATGTTGTCAAGATATGGTTGGGACAGCTCTGTCCATTCTCCAAAGAAATGATTTCAATTGAGTTTGTGCCATTCGACACCATACTCCCATGTAACTACTCCCCTCGAATTGCTTAGCATAGGGAGTAGCTGCTGGTATTTTACTTGTCTCCGAAGGATCCCAAACAAGTCAATCTTTCTCCATATTGTATGCCCTGCACATAATCCTCTCCATTTTCTTTTCAAAAATTTGGTTGCTTTTGCCACTATCCCACTCGGTTTCTGTGATAATTTCAACAACATAATTCCAGAAGAGGGTACTAGTCATTATGGGTGGATGGTGTAGGGTAGGAGGCAATATCCTCCATCTCACCGTCCACATCACCGTGGTATCTATTGGGTTGAGTACCTTTGATGCTCAAGCCACTTGTTTCTTGCAAATTTTTCATCTTGATGTGACATTTCTGTGATTGCAAATTTAACTGATCCTCCTTTTAGCCTTGTTTTCGCTTTCATTTGATACCATCAACACAACCCAATATATAGGATCTGTGCAACACAATTCCATGCTATGCAAATATCAAATCCCCTACGTACGTTCAGCTCACATTAATCTTCAGAAAGAAGACTGGAATCCCATATTCTTCTTAACAACCCTCTTCCCATGCACGTGGTTCACATCACTATGACGTCAGCCAACCATTATTAAGTACCTCTCATCTGCTACTACTTTTTCTTGCCATGATCTTCTGATTAAGGTATAATATCTCTGATTTCTATAATTAGTGGTAGGCTAGATTGGTTGGAGTTATCTGTCATTTAATTTGTTCAATTTAACTTGATTTGAGAGAACTAAAGTCTAATGACTATTACTGTGAGAATGAATGTTACTGTTTATCTTAATTTGAGAAACCCAGTTTAATTTCTGAAACATTGTTTGTAATTTAAATAAAATAATTTGGCAGCCCTCATCTAACTTGGTAAATTTTGATCTACCAATGATCTTATTATCTGATTTATATTTAAAATTTAAATTGATTTAATATATGGGATTTAATTATCACTTATCACATAATTTGTTTTCCGAAGGTATTTGCATTTATTGTGGTAATTCATTTTTTAGTTTGCCAATCTCTAAACTCGTATTTCATACCCGCATGTGTCTCACATCAAAGTGTTTCTTGATTGCATCAATTCCTATTTTTTCATTCAAAATTCTTGGACATGAATATGATCAGTTTCTAACATTTTTTCTTCGTTTCCATTGGTCTGCATTGCTGATATCTGGGTTTTGACATTCTGGCTGCTACAGGATGGTAAAAGTCTTTCTTGGATTTGTCTTTTGAGTTGGTTAGACATTTCTTTGATTTACTTAATACGAAGTTTGAATGTTTGATCATAATAGGGTATTGACAGAAAGGATGTTAGAGTTGTCTGTCACTTCAACATTCCAAAGTCAATTGAAGCCTTTTATCAAGAATCTGGAAGAGCTGGCCGTGACCAGCTGCCGTCACGAAGTGTGTTGTACTATGGCTTGGAAGATCGTAAGAGAATGGTAAGTTATGATGATCCATTCTACTAAGCCTGTTTCTGAAACTGAAGACAATGTTTCCCACATATTTTACTGTAGGAATTCATACTGAGCAGTACAATTAATAAGAAATCACAATCTTCTACCTTATCTGATGAGATCTTGCAAAAGTCCCTTGTAGACTTCAAGCAGGTGTACTTCGTATTCCTTAAACATTTAAAAAGATTAGAAATCTTTTGAATTAGATTTTGTAACAACAGATCGTAAATTCATGCAGATGGTGGATTACTGTGAAAGTTCTGGCTGCCGTCGAAAACTGATCCTTAAAAATTTTGGAGAAGAGGTACTAAAGGCTGTTTGTCTACTTTATTTATGCTCTCTGCATTGTACTTTTTGATGGGACTGCCCTTTATGTAATGTACTTATTGATATCAATAGGTATCTGCATCACTTTGTCAAAAGTCATGTGATGCTTGTAAAAGTCCCTTCTTAATATCATCATGTTTGGCCGAACTTTCACATGTTGGTACTATGTCCAAGAAGGGAGGACTTGCTCCAGTTTTTATACAACGGTAATCATGAAATTTTGAATTTGCAAGGCTGAACTGTCTAATTCAATTTTTTATTTGCTTGATATTTTGTAATCTAGTGAGATTTCTATGGTTTCATTCTGGTTAAGGTATTCCTTTGACAACTACTAAAGAAATACAATGGATAGCGTATTATAGAGCATTCATTGTACTCACCATCCTCATTATTATCATCACTATCCTTTTTATCATCATCATCATCTACCTTGTGTGGACAACTTTCTGAAACTGCGTAAACTGTATGCAAACTGTATGTAAACTTTGCACTGTTATATGTAATTCTCAATGTTCTTATCACTCCACTAATTTACTTTAAGTTACAGATTAGCCTTCTTATACTTTTAAGCATGAAGAAGACTTGAGAACACTGTATGTGATTAAGAACAAGGTGCACAGCTTAATCTTTTTTGTTTCTACTAATTTTTGCAAATTATGACCAATTGATCGTTGATTGACTTGGATATGTATTACTACATACAGGACATTTCGTTTAACTGCTTCATTTGTTTCATGGTTGACTTCATTCTCATATTGTCAATGTTTGGTAATCTAAAATGGGAAAATCTAAAGCTGATTTTGTGATCCTTCTCTCCAGATCTTCGAATACTGCTTCATATGTTCCAACAAGTGAATTCTGGGAACGTAATGAGGAAGTAATGTCTGATGAAGAGATATCAAATTCTGAAGGTCAATATCTAGTGATGGCAATAACTAATGAAAACTTCATCCTGATAACTCTAATCAGGAACGAACAGAGATTTCATTGTATTTGGCTGTTATAATGATACTCAGAAATAAATGACGGCAATATTTCACGTATTAAACGTTCTGATATTCAAGTTTAATGAGCAAAAAATTTTTTTTGCGGCAAATACAACTACAGAACATAGCTGGCACCAGCAACTCTATTCACTTTTCTTTCCAAACTAGGCTCTTGTTGAGCCCTAAAAATGGGAATCCTGAATCATAGCTTGCAATGCACCTTATCAGCGAATTAATGTGCATCTTTCTGAGAATCTAACATTTTAAAAGTAACCAAATCCAGTTATTCCTATGTACTTGTTATTCTTACAAAGAAAGAAATCCATTCCACTTTTTCTAGTTGTTTCACCCATGTTGTATGACTTCAAATTTCCACTGCCATGTTTAGCGAAAGGGTTAGGCATTGTCATTGTCTTTGGTGTTTAAAAAGGCAAGGAGATTTGTTCATGTGTTCCATTACCGATAAATAGAAGCTTCAATAAACTTGTCATGCTTCAGGTTGCAATATTTCTCATTCTACGTCTTGCACCTCGAGGAAAAATAAGATACTATTCTGAATAATTACCTTAGTAGCTTACTTACTACCATGTTTTCAATTTATCATGCTGCAGATGAAGCAGATGCTGTAAAACATATAGCCAGGTCAAAGGTACTGACAAAAACTGATATTGATGCAAAGTTTGAAGCATTACAACAGGCAGAAGAAATCTATTATCAAAATAAATGGCCAAAAAAGCAGGTATGTAATCAACTTTATTGACCCACTGTCTTTGAGCAAAAGCGCGATGAAATCTTTAATCACTAGCTAAGTCATATCTATAATGTTTGCGCATTTTATATAAGCACTACAAAATCGCTATGCAGCTTTCTTGTATTTTCCCTATCAGCACATGTCCATGTGCACCATTATGTCATCAGCCTTAACTAGAGAATCGATCTTGAAATAGTATTTGTCTTGTTGAGGCAGAGTCTTCCTCAAAGAAATATAATGCAATACCAAGACTCCAGAGTGTTCCTTTGAAAGTTTGAGGCGTTTTACATGGTGATGCCAAAACTTCACGTATATACAGTGGATTTGCTTTGAGTCAATTTAGTGTGAGAGAGTTGAGTTCATAGTCATCTTCAAGTTAAGAGTTGAAGTCATCAACACATTCTCAGATTCTATTGCTTGGAAGCTTACTGATGGGGTATATTTACCATCGACAAGTGAGTTCAAATCCCACAATGACTATGCTAACTGATTTGTTGCAAATTGATTTTATCATTTTTATTTCTCGGGTCGTTTGTTTAATATTTCGTAATGGGTCTATTTGGGCTAATTTTTGTTAATTTGACTTTAATCATGTAATTTTATTTTCCAATTCTGTATTAGTTTAGTACCATATCACCTATGAATAATGGTGGTATGAAAACTATCATTATTTAAATGTTCCCCATGAAGATAGTGTAGGCAAGAGCTGGAGTGTTGGATGAAAATTCCTGAATACCAAAAGGTAAGGTGTTCCTCAAATTTTTTTGCAACCCATATGCATGTTGCGCTAGTTTTTAATCCCAGTGTTCGCATGAGATCACACTTGTCCACCTTTGGAAGCTTTGTCTCTGCAAAGTTTCATATGCACATTTGTTTTCATGGACAACATTCAACAAATGTGAATTATGCCATGGATCTCTCCTTTCTCCAATGCTTGCACTATCATGCCTTGATCTTCCAATTGTTCCATCCACATAGCCAAGGCGTATTCCTCTTCCTGACGTAGATATTTTTGTGATTCATTAGATTTTGATTGGAATTTTTGCTTTCACAGGTTGTTTGTTATCTCACCCGGAGAAATCTCTAATTCACTTTTTATGTTTGGAAAAATATATTTGTAAGAAAACCCTAATTTTCCTAGTTTGTTAGATCTAATATATTGAAATTTTAGTAAGCTTTAATCTACCTTAGTGAATTCTAATTTACCCACAGACTTAATTTAAACTTTAAATTGGTTTATTTTATTGGCTATGATTTCTTAAATATTACTTAATTGATTTCCAAAACATAATTGCTCTTTACTACATGTAACTTCCAATTTATTCATTGATTTCAAAATTTGTATAATCATTTACACTCTTTCAGACTATCCTGCATCACTTGTTGTATGATACAATGTAAATTTCATATTTACAACGGGAGCTAGATTGTACTTACAATGGGTGGGTGGTTGCTGCCAGATTTCAATGTTGTGTGCTCGAGTCTATTTAGTCACATAGTTACATTGCCTTGAGATCTTCTTTACAATTTTGTTGTACTCATACACTCCACCTTAAGACCCAAGTGCTTAGAGTTTCTACTTGGTCGACGACATTATGGTCATCAGAACGTATGTATTGTGGAGCCAACATATTTTAGTTGACCGCCAGACTAGCATTACAAATGAGGAGATGAAGTCTCTATTACAGGATATTGCTTAAAATGCAATGACCTTCCCTTCAGTCCTTTGCTGAGACTTGTGCATAAATTTGGGGAATTTCAATTTCTTGCCCATTTCAGAGATAATTTGGGAATGTTTAGGTTATGTTTGAGTATAAATTGTAGTGTTCAGATGTAAACATTGGACTTTGATGAATGAAAATTTGTTTTCTGTGTGTTTCTTTAGTGGATGCTTCCTCCATTAGTTTTTGTAGCAACTGAGCCTCAAATCATTATGACGAGTCATTGTGAGTTTTGAACATTTGTAGTTTTCTTTGTTTCCTGAGTTAAGACTTGAATCACTGTGAAGATTCATCCTTGTTATGATTGATCATTCAAATCTTGCAAGTTTTGAACATTCACAGTTATTGTTGTATCCTGAGTTTACTTTTCTTTCTAATTTCCTTTGCTGAAAGTGTTTCTATGATTTCTTCAATACATAGACATATGTCTGGATGTTATTGTATGTTATATCAATTAGCTGATTTGATCTAATCATTGTCTCGATTTGGTTTTCATCAACCTAACAGTTCAGTTTAAGGTTGTTTGGGTTTTTTTTTGGGGAATTTCTCAAAACCAATTCCTAGGATTTCTTGGAGTTGTCAAATTTTATGATGTCCATACAGGTTTGATCAAATGGTAAATGAGCCGGCCATTCCAGTCATGCATCTCATGTAGGCTTTCATGAAGCCTAGATCTAGGGTTTCTTTTCCTTGCATTAGGTTTTCGTATAGATAGTGCATTTTGTATCTTTTAATTTTCGCATTGCATATAGGTTAGGGAATTTTGAGCCTGCCATTCCGATCATGCATCTCATTTAGGCTTTCATTAAGCCTAATTTCTTTTCCTTGCATTAGGCTTTCATATAGATGGTGCATTTTTGATCTTTTTATTTCTGCATTGCATATAGGTTAGGGAATAAAATCCCACGCATTCACTAAGTCCTTCACATCACCAATGGCATCCATCAAAATATAGTTAACATTGAATGTTTTCAAGAGAACTCAAACATCATGGCCTTTGTGCCTGGAGGTCATTCTCTTTTTTTTTTCAAAAAAAAAGAAAATGACCTCCAGGCCTCAAAAAAAGCACAAAGAAAGAAAATGGCCTCCAGGTATAAAGGCCTGGTAATCATTTTCATCTGAAATATTTATGGTGGATAATGTAAGTGAAAGATATTAATGATATATTATATTTTCATTTGCATGAAATAAACTTTTGACTTAAAATATGCATCTCTCATTGAATGAATTTGGTAAATATAGGGCTGTTAATGATTTGACTTCGAGCTGATCAAATTTTAACTCAAGTTTTCAATTTAATCTCGATCCAATTCAAAATATGAATAAGAAGAGTTCGATTTGATCTCAATTCGAGTTAAGCTTGGCTTGCTTGTTATCAATTCAAGCTCAATCTGAGCCACTTTTGATTAATTTTTGATCCTTCAATCAAATGTTAGATGTTAATGTATTTGCTTATTCTATTAGCTTAAATCGTTGCTATTAATCCTGATGCTATAGTTAGAAATTTTTAAGAAAGTATATAGGTTTGATCAATCGTAGGCCGATTGAAGCTCCAGTTAGAAAAATTGAGTTATTGGATTTTGCCCATGTACAAAGAGGAAGAGGGAGACCAAAGAAGACATGGCAAGAAACTATAAGGAGTGATCTTAGTTACTTAGACTTAGATAAGAATTTGATAACTGATAGGGCGCAATGGAAACAAAGGATTCATGTAGCCGACCCCACCTAATGGGATTAAGGCTTGGTTGTTGTTGTTGTTGTTGTATATAGGTTTGAATAAATGTTTTCTCGAGCAGACTCGATTTGATCCTATGCCGGCTCAAGATTGGCTTGATAAAATCCTCTCGAGCCATAAAATTGGTTCATTAGCTAGCTCACTTAATCAAATTGATCTCAATTCAATCCAAAATTTGATTCAAGTAAAATTAACTACCTTAGGTAAATGGAAACATTCAAGGAGGTTTTGTAGTTAGTTGACACTTTCAAATGATAGGATTGTCCAATTAAGAGCAGTACGGGAATTTGGCTTGAAAACCAAATTGGCATGATGCAGGATTGCTATTTGACTTGGAATAAAACCTAAACCTTAATTACACCTTATTAACTAGCTTTGCATTAGGATTGAAATTGTGCTCAGCTAATTATAAGTTGGAGACAGACTGAGTGGTGTGAAGTTTGATTAAAGAATCTCAAAGTAGGTTACGTTGATATGTCAAAAACAGCAACATTGGATTCATTTCAAGTTTTTCTTTCTTCGTATCACACCTTTGTTCTGCCTTGTAAGTGTTGTATAATGATCTATATGAGATATAATGAAAGGCTAGTTGAAAATTTATTAAGAATATATTTATGTTTTATTTGTGGGTAACTCATAATTTAGAGTGAACAGTTGCAGATGAGGTGGCATGGACTCAACTGAAGTTTTGTGTTTTATTTAGCCCCAATCCTAATTTGGCATGTAGCTGGTTTCTAGTAGTAGATCAGATTGTATCAGGTTGACTTGGTTCTAATGTAACTTTAAGTTCTAAGGTTAATTCCAGGAATTAGGATGCCCATAGCTTGATTTTGGGTTGTGTGGATCGGGGTTAGGGGGACCCATGACCAAAGAAGAGAAAGATGAAGAGAGAGAATGGAGAAACGTTGAAAGATATTGGGAGCTGCTTGCAAGCTATGAAGCACGGACACGACATAGGGACACGGGACACGACATGGCTACACGACGATTTTTCAAAATATAGGACACGGACACGGCATGACACGCCAAATATAATAATAAAATTAACAATTCATACTTAAAAAAATATATAAAACATAATACAAACTTAAATTTTTAAGTATAAATAACTTGTAAGTAGCACTGAAGTCTCATAGAATCAAGATAGAACTTGAGAACAAATGCCGTTGGCATTAAAAAGATTTGAGATATAAATTTATGGTTCACTTTGAATAAGAGAAAATACAATTTTGTGCGATTGATTCATTTTCGTAAGGCTTAAGGGCAACAAAGGAGGAAGAAATTTGGTTTAATTTGGTTAACTTACAATTTTAACTTATATTGGGTAAAATTTTAACAATAATAAGAGATAAGTTTTTAGTTTTATCAAATAAAATTTTAATGATAATAAAAAAATTGAGATAGATATATCCATAAATTTTATTAAAAATATATAATATTAATAAATAAATTTAACATTAATATTAAATATATCCAATTCTGTCTTATGTGTCCTAGAAGTATTCTATATCTCAGAAATATCCTAAAAGTGTCTCAGAAGTATCCTATAAGTATCTCAGAAATGTCCTAAGGTATCCCAAAGTGTCCTCGCATGTCCAAGAAATGTCATTTAATTTTTTTTAATATTATTTTATTAGGACACGCCATGCATGGTGTTCCCGCGTGTCCTCGCATGTCCTCGAGTGTCTGTGTGTCCGACACGGACACGGCGTGGTTCTTGAAGTGTCCATGCTTCATAGCTTGCAAGATTATAGAAGCAGAGAGAGGCAAACATAGATATGTATTTTAGAGACTTAAGAGCTAACTTCTACTACGAGCCTATGAATCTGTGATGCAATTCCACGTTTAGGGAAAAAAACCGTGGCAGCTCCATGGCAAGAACTAAAGTAGGGATTAGCTTATGCAAAAAGCTTTCGAAAGCATGAACTGCTAGAAGAGAGCAAAGAAGCCGAGTGCATGGTGCAACTCAGTTAAGTAGCTCATGTCTCACTTTCAAACAGTAGCTCATGTTTATTAATCAGGTCAGGTAAAATGATTTGTGTTACAACTTAGATTTGACCAAAATTATATGACTAGGATAAAGCAACAAGTAGAGTAGAAAATAAAGCAGATTCTCACTCAACCCTACAATCTGACCTCAATAGTAAAGGTGTCCCCACCAAATTGCGGGTTTTAGGAATGGCAGCTGGATGAAGTGGAAACCAGCAATTCCCCCAGGAAAACCATCATTTGACACACAAATTTTCAAAGCTGAGTCCTCAAAACCATGTTTACAGGCTTATGACTTGCAAATTTTACCTATTCAATGTTTCAACTGTGGGTCAAAGAAATTTTGGCTCAAATTTTTCTGTATTTATCAAATATTTGAAATTAGATGTGCAGTCAATAAGCAGTAATTCAGGTTACAAAAGGCATACACTGCACAATATTAACAAATTAAAAACTATGAAGAGAGAATTTTGATGAGAGGAGTTTTGATATGAGTAAACTGTTCTTTGTTGGATCATATAACCTGAAAATGTTCGGGTATTCTACTTTCAGGTTAAATTTAGTTGTTATGATAATTTCCTTTTGTCAAGGAAGCTCAGACAGCTTTGTGCGTCCCACTTTTTTGTATCATTCGGTGTTCGTATCCACATTGTTTCATGTGCTGTGTCCCCATTCCATATCCGTTCTTCTTAGCGCTATGTTTATTGATTCAAGATTTTAGTAACTTTTACCATAAAAAAGATTTTAGTAATTTTGTATGAATTGTTAGTTGATGGGGTTAGTTCCATATCCCCAATTTTATTATTTCTGTATGGAATTATAAGATTATACGTTATGTGAAATCATGTTTGTGTATTACAGGTTAAGGGCGGGCTTTGTGACAGGAATATCATATCAGTTGCACTAAGAGAGGCAAGCAGGAACAGGCTTTTAAATACTCTGCATCAGGCCAAGGAGCGTTTAGGGAACCACCTGTAAGCATGCAGATTATGAGTCTTTTTTAATATAATGAAAAAATAATTGGTACTCAGTCTGAAAGAGAGTGACGGCCATGGCAATAGCTGTTAATTTTAGTTATATTCTCCCCCAAGAAGCCATACTGTGTGGTACTAACTGTGAATGTTATATTTGTTGGATGAAGATCATGAATTCTACTTTATGTTTCTTGGTTAAACCCTTATTGGTTTTTCATAATTTCAGCCAAAAATCTGGTTGCAGAACATGTTGCTAGATTAGGTTTGAGAATTCATTTATGACTCAATCAATACAAGATTTGCCGAAATAATACCGGCTTATTAAATTGATCGAAATTGTAGTCCCATACTAGATATTACTTTTAGGCAACCCGTTGAATACGAATAAGTTAATTGGCCATAGTCAACTCAACTCATACAACAACAACAACCAAGCCTTAATTCTACTAGGTGGGGTCGGCTACATAAATCCTTTGTTTCTATTGCGCTCTATTAATTATCAAATTCTTATCCAAGTCTAAGTAACTATCACTCCTTATAGTTTCTTGTCATATCTTCTTTGGTCTCCCTCCTCCTCTTTGTACATGGGCAAATATCCAATAGCTCGATAACTCAACTCATACCTATATGAAAAATGTAACAAAGCTTGGTAAACTCATGTCAATGATCTTTATGTAAATTGTCAAATGTGTTTATCACAATAGCAACCGAATAAATGCTCATATATCATTTAAAAATGTCATACTTAAATTGTATATGTTCAGGCCAATGTTATCAGAACATGATGTGGAACTCGATTTTAGAGGGCATTTGGTTCAATATTATTGGTAGAAAAAAAATTGTTTATGGCATGTTCATATAGTATTGCAAACACATACAAAATTATTACTTTTTGATGATATTTAAATATCATTTAAATTCAAGCGACATTTAAGTATCACCTTATATTAGAAGAGATGAGCGAAGATAAAAAATGAAGGTGGGTCAGAATAATGGAGATAAAGGAGTGCATGGATATGATTTAATAACAAAAAAGGTGAAGTCTCTGTATTTTAAGAGTAAATTGTTTTTAGGTCCCTTAACTTTGATGATTATTACCATATAATGATGTTATTACCATATAATCCATAATATGATGGCATTGATCTAAACAAATAATTGTTGCCAGATGACGTAGATATTTAGATAGCATTGCATCTAAATAATACTAACATGTAAATTGCATTGAACCAAATGACCTCTTAGTCATAAGCAGTTGACCAAATCATGACTTCAACCTGTTTTAGGTGCCCTGAAACTCAAAATTCTACTTATAAAAAAGAAAAATTCTAACCCAGCTAGCTAGCGGAAGTCATGTTTTGACAACTCTTCCTCGAGCTTATGAGAAAAATTCATGAAATTTGCAGGTTGGACGTGGACTCTGCTGCCTTGTTACTTGAGCAGGATTGCTTTAGGAAGTACGAGAAGGTTGGCAAAACTTTCTATAACTCGCAAATTGCTGCAACAGTTAGATGGCTATCATCTGCAAGCTATGAGCAGATCAGCAATAAGATCATCGCACAGTCCAACTCTATTGATTCCGAGATTAAGAGGGATGAGATTGAAAATTCTGCTACTCCAGAATCATTTTTTCCTGCTGATAAAGATGTTCCAATTGAGAAGGAGAAACAAAATCAAGATGATATTTCTGGAAAATATTTTTCTGAATCAGCAATGGAAGATATTCCCTTCAGAAACTTGGACCTTCCTCGAATTCCATCTTTTTCGGAATTTGTTAACCGGAACACAAAAATTCACCAGCCTCGATCTCATTCCTTGGATTTGAGCTCAAGTGGCTCTGGGGCTGCTGCTCGGAAGAGATTGGATGCTGAAAACCTTCAAAGAACTGGAGTTGACAAGAAAAGAAGATCAAAATAGAGAATTTGCAAGTAAGCTTGGAGTTATAAAATTTTGTCAATATTTTGCTACTTGAGCATATCTTCATCTCAATGTTTATTGTCGTGATGATTACCAGTCTTTCATCTTAAACTATTTGGGATCGAACATCTTTTTCCTTCTTATTCTTCTAACCTGGTTCATTCTAATATGCATTTCTCATTATTTATCTAATCATTCAAATGACGGTATCTTTTCTTTTCCAGACATGAGCATGGCGTCCTCAAAATAATATATCAAATGCAGCTGTTCTTAGTGGGATTTGCTTTGGATCAAATATTGATGATTCTAATTTAATTTCAGTTTCAATTTAATAAGGAAATCATGAAAGAATCCATATGATATTTCTTATATCTATTTCATAGAGAGTTGAAGGGAACTTCGTTGGATTAATAGCGAATTGGGCTGGCCTTATGTTCGAAGTAGCTTTCAAATTACTGATAAATCTTTACATTTTGGTCTTTGTGTACTCTAGCTTTCATTGTTGTCATACTTGTTTGGGGGAGGGAGGGCTGAAATAAGTTTTACGAGTTAGCATATTGGGACGGGATGGATTTTCCGTCTTTGAAATTACTCGAGTTTATTGCCTCTCCTTAATGTTCTAATCTCTTCCACTTAAAAGCCTCATGTTTCCTTAAAAAATTAGATTTCTTCCCTCCATGGAATCTTAATTTCAAACTGATGGTTGAAATCTTGAGATTGAAGAGCATGTAAACTCATCCCAACCCTTTTTTTTATAGTAAAACTCATCTTTACTTTTAAGTTTTGTAAGAGGTTTTTTAGGCGACATAATCATTAGCAAATAGGTCCCTCAGTTTGATTCTTTTCATGTTTCGGTCTTTTTTCTAAGAAAAACATAAAAATTAATAGAGTATACTGGTAAAGTAAGTTTTCAAAAGCATTCTTTTTTGTTTTTTTGATAGAAGTTTTTAAGAACAATACTCCTATGGATCTGTTTGCTATACACGCCAAACCTTAAGGACTCAAGCATAATTTTAAAATTCTAAATTTAAAACTAAAATTTCTAAAGCAAATTTAAATTTGATATTTAAAGTTTAAAAATAAATATATAAAATGTGAAAAAGAAAATATTTACAATACAATTTCTCTTTCCTGCTTTCTTCTTCCTAAAAATTAAAAATAAACAATTTTAAAAAGTTAAAAATTTGAATAAAATATGTATAATTTAATTTCTTGAAATAAAAAATTCAATGTTTAATCTCTTTCCATTTTTTAAATCTAGGAATACAAAAAATTTGAAATTAACTTTTGCGTGGTGGTGCTCTTCTGGCTTAATGGGAAGGGGCTTACATGGGAATCAAAGATTTCAGGTTCAAATCACGTAATCACCAAAATTTTCAAATATAGTGAGAAAAATAACAGCGTCAAAAGATAAATAAAAAAAAAAATTAAATTAAATTGGTAAAATTATACTTGGGGAGGTTGACTATTGTGTTCACGCAAGTACATAAAATTTTAAACTTGCTGTTTGGATCTTAAACTTTAACATTATTGGTCAGGTAAATTCTGTCCCATCACAAATTATTGAATTGGTTAAATTAACTATCTTTTTCTTAAAAAAAATTATTATTTTTTTTAATTATAAAATGACAATTATTCCTCTCTCTCTCCGGCACGCGTGCGCCTACACCGAGGGTGGGCCGCTAGCATCCGCCCATCTCTCTCTCTTTATGTCTCACCGGTGACAAGGCAATGGAGGTTTGCTAGCGTCGGCATCAGTGTGACGTCAGAAACAATGATGAAGAGTGACAAAGGATATTTTTATCTTTTTACTACTATTTAACTGTCATAGCAATAAAAGAAGCCAAAGAAGCAAAATTTACAAATAAAGAGATCCAAAAGAGAACGTTTAAGCTTTTGTGGATCTGCTTGAACAATAGTCTACCTCAAAAACTCGAATGTAATTTACTCATTTTTTAAGATTGTACGATTATGATTTATGAAAGTGAATACTTGGTTATTATTCGGAGAGAAACAAAGAAGGGTAGAAAAAAATTTAGGGTTTTATTTTTAAAATGTATCCCTCAAATTTTAAACATTATTAATAAACTAATTTTTAACAATCATAATATCTGATATATGATTTTTAACTTTTCATAAATACTAATATTCATTATTTTTATAATATGCTTGCACATATTCACATGCTTTTACATTTGTGCATATACATAAATACACATGCATGTATAATATAAATATATATATGTACATAAATATATGAAAATATGCATTTGTACATTTATTATAAATACATAAATACACATACCAACAATAAATATAATTTTTATCAAAAAGAAGTTCATCTCTTTTAAAATCTTTGCGAAAACGAGTAGAATACTCTAGAGTTATTAGTGCTCTGCTAATTACTTGAAATTTTTTTGGGTGAAGGGTGGAAATCAAGCTGTCCTTATACTGAGGGTTAATTTTTTAAATTATTGTAATTAATTAAATAATTAAGATCCTAAATAATTTTGTTAGAAAATTTTAAAAATAAATATATTTTAAGAAGTCTCCCAACTTCATATTTATATTAGAAAAAAAAAATTCACTAAACTTAGTTGATCATTAGCGGAGTCGATCATTTTTTAATTACAATACTGTTGAGTATTGGTCTACAAAGACCAACACTTTTCACATGCTGCCAAAGAGATTACCATCACCTTACAGGATGCCGTGATAGCCTTAAGCATATGCATAAATGAATTTCCTTTTGTTGGTCACCCACAATCAACTTCACGCATAGTTGAAAGAGTTTATCGGACTATTAGCCGTTCGGACATCACCCAAACTCAGAAGAAGTTTATCAAGTTTTTATAGATAATCAGGGTACTTTTAAAGCTGTCAAAAGTTTGGGTGACTCCACCTACAAGTCGTAATGCTGAGTCCATCTGGCCCAAACTTTGGGTGTACAACTGGGTGGTGGCAACTCACATAACAATCGGGTGATAAGCCTAGGAGTCACTGGAATTGTGGACAACTCCACTAACGATCACGCAATCATTAACGCACATTTTTTTTTTGAAAAATCGTTCAAACTTTGAGCGACTTCTTAAAACACATGCATTTTTAAAATTTTCGACAGAATTATTTAGGATGGTAATTAATTAATAAATAGTGACATTTTTTATTTAGCTGGTTTCTTAGCCTGCGGAAATCATGGAAGGCTGTTCTTACGTTAAAATCTTGCAAAAAATAATTCATTGTTCTCTCTTTTTCGAGTTTGTGCAAAGTATATTTAGAAGAGTTCTCTTGAAGTTTAATATAAGGGCAAATTTCACCCAGGTCCCTGAGTTTAAGGGTTATTATCATATAGGTCCACGTTTTTAAAATTATATCATCGGGGTCCCTAGGTTTTCAAAAATTATCATCTGGNAATGATAATTTGTATATTTTTTAATAATAACAAAATTTAAAAAGGACCCAGATGATATTTTGAAAACCTAGGGACCCCTATGATATAATTTTAAAAACGTGGATATGTGTGATAATAACCCTTAAACTCAGGGACCTGAGTGAAATTTGCCCTGCCCTTAATATAATCAAAAAATTGTTATCTTTTCGACAAGGGATCGCTCGTGGCTTTAATCTTTGCAAGTTCCCAACAATTTGTATACGCTGATCTTATAGAATTTTTTTTTTTTTTCTAATTTGACACAGCAAATGATTCCTTGGTTTTCAATCCCTTTAAAAACTCTGCTCTGACTCAAATATGAACTCACACGAGTATAAAAAAGAGTGAGACATTGGAATGGGATCCTCTTGTCTACTCCCAATTTTTCCTATTTAAGCCATACCTTGCGGCCGGCAGATCTTCCGTTCTCAGCTGGCGATCGTCGGAAAGCAGCTACCAGACCGCGCGAGAACTGGCCGGGCGACGCCGCCGGCGCCTTCTTCCTCCGCACTCGATGTCCTCGGACTCGCCGGCGTCGACCGAAGCGTTCGCTCGGAGGAGAGGCTGCGGCGGAGCAGCTGGCGCATGGCAGCGACGAGGTAGTCGGCGGAGTCGATCGGGCGGCGGAAGTCGCGGGAGAAGCTCATGTGGCGGTCGAGCGCCTCCTCGGTGGAGATGAGGCGGCCGGCTCGGCGGATCTCGTCCTTCACCGCCTCCGAGCAGAGGCCGCAGATCCAGCGGCCGTGATGCCTTTCCCGCACGCCGGCGATGTACGCCGGGGTGCAATCCTCCGTCAGCCCGCAGCACTCGCACTTCGCCGAATCCACCTCCGCCGGCGCCGCCGGCAAGTTCTTCTCCGCGGCCGTGATCGCCATCATTCGAAATCGTGAACGAGCGCCGATTAGATCGGCATCTGGATCGATGGATTGCGGAAAATCGTCACTGAATCGATCTCTGGGTCGGATTTCTCCGGCGGAAATTCGTCGAATCTCACGCCCGAGGAGCCCGGAGGGTTTTAAGCGAGAAAAGAGGGGGACGAGGATACGCTGCCGTTTGCTTCGTAACGTAAGCGGAGATGGGCCCACTGTCGGGCAATGGGAGCTTGGCACGTCAGTCATCCAACTGGCAAAGACCGGGTGAATTTTATGCGCTGGACTGCCAGCAGTTAGTCATGCTTTGTGGGCCCCATTCCTATGATGCTCCACGACGCCGATGGAAGGCTAATTCATTTAACTCGCCTACTCGGTCCTAAATACGAAAAATTATTGGGTGCGAACAGCGCACCGTTCGGACGCCCAATCAGAGGGCGTCACGTGTGCCCGGACCCAGCTGTATGGCACACGTGGCGCCCTCTGATTGAGTTCCGAACGGTGCGTCGTCCGAACCCAATAACTTCTCCCTAAATACAGCCCATATGAGATACGCTCAAAGAGAGGCAAATCATTAGCCGTTTTCATTTAAAATTTCTCATCAATTACTTGAATACATTCATGTTCATCCCACAATCTCATGGAAGCATGAAACCTACATTTTTGATAATGTGTTATACTCCTACACAAAATGATAGTGAAATAGATAATGACGTTATTAGCAGGATGAGTAAAATGAAAAAATATTTCTGGTGTGTTGTGCGATAAAAAAATTTCATCCAAACTCAAGAGTAAATTTTATAAAACTGTAGTAAGACCATCGATGATATATGGTGCTGAATGTTGACCTGCAAAAAGAAAATATATAAATAAAATAAATATTGTAGAAATAAGGATGTTAAGATTGATGCTTAGATATACACAAAAAAATAGAATAAGAAATGAGTATATCCGAAAGAATGCTAGTGCTGCATCAATTAAGGATAAACTTAAAGAAAGTCAGCCTAGATGGTTTGGAAATATAAATCGTAGGGCGATTAATATTCCAGTTAGAAAAATTAAATTATTAGATATTTTTCATGTACAAAGAGGAAGAGGAATACCAAAGAAGACATGAGAAGAAACTATAAAAAGTGATTTTAACTACTTAGACTTAAATAAAAATTTATTACAAAAGATTAATATAACTAATCTCACCTAGTAGGATTAAGACTTTGTTGTTATTGTTGTACTCATATACAATTAAATTCTATAAGTAATCTTGTAGAATGTATTATTATACTTACCTACATGTACACATAAATGAACTTATATTTACATATATACGTGCACATTTATATATATATATATATATACATATGCATATTCATCAAAATGTAAATAATTATATACATACATACTATTGTATGCACATGTGTTATAAATGAAAATTTTTATGAACACAGAGATTTGTAAACAAATATATGCATGTATCAGGAGTATTTGTCATTTCATTTCTAGGTAACATATTTTATGTTGTAAGAATTTGACTGAAATTAAAAGTCTATCCCAAAAGCCCAAGTGAAGTTATCTTATTATAAAATTATAGTTCTAAAATAATATGTAAATATCATGTACAATTAGACGACACTAAATATCAATACATCTACAAATAAAATAATAATGTAGGAGAAAAAATCAATTAAAAAAAGGCAGATAAGTATAAGGATTGACACTATAACAAATACTGATTTAAAAAATTTACTTTTAGAACTGTAAGTTTAATAATCATTGTAGTTTAATATATAATATATAACATGGATAACTCTAATAACAACATTACATTGATCTAATTTTGACCAAAGAAAGCACCTTTTCTCCTCAAGGAAGTTTGAAACAGTATGTTTCAAAGAATTCAATCTTAATTCAACAAAAATCTTTAATGTTTTATGTAAGAACAAGAAATTTAAGTCTACTTCAGTAATAGATGTTTACTAGAATCTCTGAGCACATCAGTTTTAGATGCACTTGAAATTTTGCATCATAGATGACCCTCATGCCACAATCAACAAATCAACTTCATACAAATATACAGAATTGAAACAAACTATGAATTTCGTTGGTACATATTAACACGTGGATCCTGCGCTGCATCCCGGCCGAACAGTGGCGCCTAGCTGGCCTCCAGTTACTTTCATTTATTTACTAACTCCTCTGTTCTCGCAGGTTCTTGACCGAGTCAAACCTCGGCCACGAGGGTCCAACCTAGCCTCGTCCACGACGAGCCAGGATCACCCCTGGTAACGTCGGGCACGAGGTTACAGAACAGTGCCTGTCACCATCAGCTTGACCCAACAGCGCCGTTCTCCGTATAAAGCACTTTTTTCAGATCCGCAAACCAAGGATCCGCATGCTTCAGCCATCACGGATCCCCAGAAGAAGTACTAGTATTAAAAGGGATCATCCTCCTTTCGCGGCTTCCGGCCCCTCCAACGGCCGACAAACTGCGCGAACGCAGAGCTTGTCCACCTCCTTTCCTCCGGAAAACCAGGACGAAACCGTGCATTCCATCGCCTATAAATACCCTGGAACAGTCTCCAATAGGGGGGATCGATCCTGATTGTATCAAAGCCCCAACTGAGGAGCTCTCTCTCTTTTTTTAAAAAGCATTGTATTAGCCTGCACGGCTACTTTCTTCCGTTAGTGAACCTTCTTTATTGATCGCTCGGTGGACGTAGGGGATTTTTCCTCCCTGAACCTCCTTAAACCTCTGTGTGTTCTTCTAGATGCCCCGAACTCTCTCTCTCTCTCTTCTTGAGCCTACTCTAACAGGCTTATTCCCCTGCGCGCCGCCGTCTCCTGGAACTCTCTTTCTTTTTCGGTGTTCTTTGGGATCCCCTACATCCTACGTCAATAGTACATCATGCAGTTTACCTGATCTCATGTCGCTCTTCAGTAAATCAGGATGCCTACCTAAAACAGCCTTCAGTCTGCTGCATCACTAAGCTGGGTGTGGAAAACTTCTGAAGTATCACTAAAATCTATCTAAATTACATACTTTTGCCCAAGCTTTTGGTTTTAATGTCAAAGCCCCACACTATAAAATCAATAAAATTTGAGTATAAATAAAAAGAGAAAATTTGTTGTCTAGCTGTTGAAATCCCACTTCTAGTTGATTTTTTTTTTCGACAATGGGAGTGCAATAGATCCAGGGAGAACTTCAACAGCCAGCTGCTTTGAGGAAATTATCATATGGGCTGGATGCTGGGAGCTTCAAGAACTGGGGCTGGTACTGGTATTCAGTGGCGCAGGTAATGGCGTTAGCAGTAGAAATGGCTTGTGTGCAAGAATTTGGAAGAAATGAGCTGCACTGCATTTTTGAAATTCTTGCATTGTTCATGAGTTGATCATAATGAATGGAAACAATACGGAAATAACATAAATAAATGCACAATGAAGATAGATTCCTTCTGTGTGAAATCTACTATGCAGGCCTCGTTGAGATTTTCATTAAAGTCTGGTAACAAACTTAAAAGCTTAAGCTTGTAAATTAAGAAAAGCAACAAGAGCAAGTGGTTCCAAAAGCCTGAAATAAGAACAATATTTTTGCTGAAATGAAAAATGTCGTTTGTTTAATATTAGGAGTGAAAATGTGAAATTGTTCAATAGAGGTTAAACTCGAGACATCTTGCTGTTGTACCATGTCTTAAGAACTCGAATATGATATGGTTTAGGGCATGTTCGGTCTCTAGACTATTCTGATCATATCCAAGACCAAAATAGTATTTGATTAAAAATAATAATAATAATAAAATTTTTATTATATCCTACACATCTTTCAATATAAAAAAATTCACTTTATTTTATATCCTATATTAATTTCAGTCCATCAATTAACTTTAAAAATAAAATTAATTATTTATATTTGATAGTCTTATTGAAAATAATTGAAGATATGAAATAAAGTAAATTTATTTTATATTCGAGTTTGTGCAGAATGTGATAAAAATTTATTATTATTATTATTATTGTTAGTTTTTTAATCAAGTATTATTTTGTTCTTGAGCATGACCAAAATGATCTAGGAGCCAAACAGGCCCATGAGAGTATGCCGTCTCAAGTTATAGCCATTGCATTGATTGCTACTATCAGGATATAACACCATGAGACCAGAATCAAAAACACTGTTCATTTGCTACTCCAAAAAAACAAAAAACACTGTTCGTTTGATATGCATTTGAATATATTTTTTTTAACGACGTGGGTTACCACATTATCCAAACAAGAAACAAAATCAGAAAAGTGCTGGGAAAAGAAACAAAAGTGTTCTATATATTAATGCAAGTTGTTCCTTCTAAATTGGCATAGAAAAAGGAATAGTGCTCAAGAATTAAGATAGAAAACGCAGCAGACTGGATACAAAGAAATTTCCATATATATCATCGTACATGTGCAGAAGTTTCCAGTCAAATGGAGTTAATAGACTCATCAGAGGCAGGGGGATAGATACGTAGAGAGTTGGGATGCAGGTGACAATGAGAGAGAGCTAGACTGAAGCAACAAAGCAGAAATACCAGTATATACACAAGCTTAGAATTCAATTACGTATTTAGTGAACACATTCGAGCATTAAAAATTACACTATAAAGAGCTTACCATTTGTATGTGGCTTTCGTATGAGTAGCTGGACTGGCCTGTGTTATTTTTTAGAGGAACTTCTAGCATTTGCTGGGCTGTAAAGAAAACAGAAAACTATTATAAAAAAAAGGCAAATTACGTCCAGGGCCTTGAGTTTAACGCTTAATATTGCGCAGGTTCACGTTTTTTAAATTATAACATCGGGTCCCTGAGTTTTAGTAAAATATCAAATGGGTCTTTTTTTATTTTTTTTATTATTAAAATGTTTAAAATTACCGTTTTACCCCTACCCCTCTCTCTCTCTCCTCCTGATCCGGCGCACTTGCGCGGGCCGCGGCCGCGCAGCCCGCGTACGTGCTCCAGATCGGGAGGAGAGAGAGAGCCGGCCTGCCTCTCTCCTTCCGATCCCACGCACGCATAGGGCTGCTTATTGGACCGGTTCGACCCGGAACCGGTCCGAAACCGGTCCAGTAAGAACCGGTTCGGTCCAGAACCGGTTGAACCGGACCGGTTCTAACCGGTTCCGGGCCGCAGAATCGGTCCGAACCGGTTTAATTTTTTTTTTTTTTTTTAAATTGGGCGCAGCGCCCGCGGCC
>JAEMOT010002249.1:1143-31482 GCA_019297695.1 Apostasia ramifera
TAAAAAAAGAAGCTTAGTTCAAGAACCTCAGCAAAATATACTTTGTATTACATTGCTACATGTATAAAATATGAAATAAATTATTTTTTTTCATATATATATATATATAAATATATTAATTTTAATACATGTGATGTGATGTTACAAATTTAACCCTGAAATATAAACAAATTGCGGCAACCTCATGATGGAGCAATGGCACATGCCCGCACATTGCGGAGCTATGCGTGCCCCACATTCTTTTGACCAATCAACTTCAGGCATTGAATTACTAGGGCCCACCAAAGCATCCCCCACATGAACCAAATCAATAAGGATTGTATGAAATAATATTGGATAATTTTCATCTGGTTCCCTAAGATTGCGAGGGCATTACAAATTGGTCCTAACTTATAAATAATTTTAAATTAAAAAATTCTGAGATTTTGATTTTTTTTTTAAACTTGACCTTTTCTAATAAAAATACAAAATTTTATTACTTTATAGTTAATTTTAATAATTTACGTATTTTAAAAGATTATTAAACTTTTTATCCTCACTTTTCTAAAAGATTTAATAAAAATTTAAAAGCTAATTTTTATTTTTTCTGTTCTAGAAATTTAAAACTACAAAAAATAAATATACTAATTCAAAATTATACTTTAAAAACTAAAAAATTAAC
Organism: Apostasia ramifera; assembly: GCA_019297695.1. NCBI lineage: Eukaryota > Viridiplantae > Streptophyta > Magnoliopsida > Asparagales > Orchidaceae > Apostasia > Apostasia ramifera. The sequence continues at coordinate 1,805 of JAEMOT010002249.1, forward strand.
TTTTAAAAATAACCTTATGATATAATAGTAAATAATAGTACTTTTCTCACCTTAGGACTTAAATTAATTTTTTTTTTAAAAATAATATCAGTTTATAATACTTTTCTAACCTCAAACACTTTACTGCAATTTACCCAACAATGTTTTATTCCTGTCTTTCCCTTCTCTAGATCCTTCTACATTATTAGAGATGATGATGTGTTCATGCATGCCAACGAATCGGATCCGCACAAAATTAGTTCCAAACGGTCTGGTTCAATCAAAACTTGATCGAGGTGAGTTTGAGAACCCGAAGGAATTAGACTGATTCATGGTTTAGAACCAATTGAATCATTGGAATTGGAACCGACTCATTAGGGAACCTGTTATAAATAATTTTTTTTTTTGAAACTGAATGGTGTTAAAGAAAATCAAGTACATAAGTGGAGGAGGACAGGGACTACAACTCATCTAGAACTAAATCAGTTCAAGAATTGATAACTAATTCTCGCTCCTAGCATGGTTATGTAACCGACCAGCTATCATGCATATCGTGGATTCAAAACTGATAGAATGAGTCCGATTCAATGGCCACTTCTCTTCAAATAAGTTCAGATCTAAACGATCACTACAATCAACAATCAGAATTAAGTACTCGAAGTGTTATGAACAAATGTTCGAATATTTCGTATACTACCTTTGGCTTCCTTATCGGACAAAGTTTTTGCGATAAGGTTAATGGTATTATCCTTTATCCACAGAATGAATCCCTGTGTACCGACATGCATTTAATTGGGACCCAAATTCATTTATTTGATCAAATGGTTGAATTGATCAGTTTTAATAATTCAAGTGGCTATTGTAGTCTTAATTATAAAAAATTATATATTTCATCATATTATATATATTATATCATAATTTCAAAAAATTATATATTTTATTATATTTTTTAAAAATTAAAAATTAAATTATGAATATATTTTTATAAATTTTATTCTATTTTCTATAGTTCATAAATTTATAATATAGAATTTCATTTTATCAGATTAAATTTAAAATAAATTATATATATAATTAATATAAAAAATAAATGATATTTAAAATATAAAATTGAATGCCTCATATAATTGAAGACAGCTGGTCAGAGCTAAAACTTTAGATTAGAATGGGATCGTGCATTATTGAGTGAAATTAGTATTTTTGGCGTTGGAGAGAGATATTTCCTTCAAACATTACATTAATTTCCTTCAATATTCCATTTTTGACACATAAATATAGTTAATTGCTCACGTGGGAGAGAGATAAGGGATAAAATTATAAAATTTTAATAAATTTTATAATAAAAATTTGAAGAAAATTCAGTTGACTATTATATAATATTAAAAATTTAAAATCGTAGATTGGCGTGACATTATATTCTAAACCTTATAATCTAAATATAAGTTATACTCATAATAATTAATCTTACACATTCAATTATATCAAAACCAAACAAAAAAAAGCTTTATACAATAGCATTTAACATATAGGTAAATTTGAGCGAGTCTTCTTTAATTATGCAATTCGAGTGATCATGGAGCTTTGGTGAAGGACTCGGCTATAAAGAGCGATGAAGAATAAATAACTATCTTTATTTTTGTATGATAAAAAGAAGAAGAGGATTGACGACTTAATATTAGAGTTGGCATCGAATCCATTTTTACAGAATGAAGACGACTAGTTGAGTTTTATCTTCGGCTAGGCTAATATGTTAACCTAGTATATGTGGATGTAAGAAAGAGAGTCAGATCAATTTACTCTATGCTTTTCTCACGAAGAGTTTAACGTATGTAACATTTTGTGCTCATTGTTCTTTCTTTTTTAGTTATTTGCTTCTGCACATTAATTGTTGTCCATGTTTCATTTGTTCATGTTCTTAAGTCAGTTATTGAAAAAATTCACTCAAGTTCTTCGTATCATATATGTGTATTGTTCTCTTGCTACATTAATGGCGATTTGCATCATTAAGCGTGAGAGATGACGTATAAGGCTCCAAAATTGTGAGCATGAAAGGTGCATTTGGAAACAAATATTGAGAGTGAGTTTACTTGGATAAAATAACTATTTATTATTTAAAAAAGTAATTTTCTAATTTATTTTAGCGAAATAATAATTTAATAGGAATTTTTATTCCACATTTCATAAAATAGTCATTCCTTGCTCCCACTGAAAAAATAGTTACTCTTTAGCTATTCTTTATAAGCTAAAAGTATTATTCTAAACTTATCATTGTTTACACATATATACACACATGTATATACATATGCATAAACATATATGCATCATTATATATATATGCTATATGTACATATTTACTTATATAAATTACATTTACTTAATTATTTGTGTAAAACTTTAATAATGACAGATAACATAAAATTTTATTAAATTATTTATAGGTATTTTTAGTATTTTTTTTTTCTATTCACTATGTATTCCATATTCTATAAAAAAATTATCATTTCATTCTCCTTGAAATGATAATTCCATTTTAATCCTATTCCATTCAATTGAAGTAAAGGTATTATGAATGTGGGGGTGGGCATATATGATCCAACCCATACCCGAACTTGACCCGAAAATTTTAAATATAGGTTATGAATTTTAACCCGTTTATTAAGTAGGTTAGGTTCAGATTAAACATGATTGAATAGGGCTAGATTTGGGTTACCCGTTTATAAATATTTGTACTATTAACAAATCAAATTGGGATGTTGACCTGACTAATTTATTAATAGGAGCGTGTTTAGGACATTAATTTTGACCTTTTTAGTAAATGAGTTGGATTCAAGTTGAGCTATTCAAGTAAGGTTGAATTTAGGATCCAGTCAATTCAAACTGATAACGCCCTGTTTTACCACCCCCTAACTGAATGTACTGATACTCGAAAGATGTGGGGCATATTCTAAATATTCACCTGAATTTGAAATCCACGAGAAAGCTAGCTAGACGATGAAAGCTACAGTAGTTTCTTATTTGAGGCAGATGGGGGCTCTACTTAGGCTGGCGGAATGAAACAACTCATCTTGATGCATGACAAGTGGAACAAAGGTGAAGCGAATGCACTACGAAGGAAAGGCATGAATGAGCTTTAGGCAAAGAAGGCATGGCATGGCTATGTGAGTGAGAAATGCTCCCAAATTATCTTAGCCAACAAGAATTTTTTTCTTGTTTTTTTTATTAAAAAAAAAAAACTTTTCTTGAAATAAAAGATATTATACTTAAATGAGAACATGATTGTATCGGAGACAAGTAACATGAGAACATGCCTTATGAATGACAAATCCCTTTTCATAGTAATTTGTTGCTTTCATTGATGACTACTGCAACAAGGTATGGAACATAATTATATGTACTAGAAACTTATCAATTATTAGGCATATGCTGACTAAAGCCAATTAATGGAGATATGGTTATGGCTAAAGATGAAAATGTTGATGGCGATAATACTCTTATAAGATTGAATATCTGTATTTGGGATGCGATAATTGATGATCAAATTATCAAAAAAAGTGAGCGGTTTAAATTTTTCGAATTAATCATATAAAATGACAATGACATAGATGGTGATACTATTAGTAAAATCTAAATAGAGGAATGCACTAGGTGCATTGTGATAGAAAAATCGTACTTAAATTTAAAGGTAAATTTTACAGGATATTAGTAAGATCAGAAATGTTATATAGTGCTTACTGTTAGCCTATAAAACAAAAATATACGAATAAAATAAGTGTTATAGAAATAAAAATGCTAAACTAGATGAGTGAGTGTACACAAAAGAATAAAATAAAAAATTTGAATATCCATGAGAATATTAGAGTAACTTAAATTGAGTATAAACTTAAAAAAAGATAATTTAATAAGTGAACATATAAAATTTATAGTAAAATAAATTGAATTATCAAATTTTGTTCATGTAGAAAAAGAAGAATAGAAGAATTAAAAAAGACATGATAAGAAACTATAATAAATAATTTTGCATACTTAGAATTAGCTAAATGAGAAGTTGATATTTGATAGAATATAATGGAAATAAAGCATTCATATAGCCAATCTCACTCAATAGAATAAAAGATTTGGTTATTGTGGTTATATACTCTTACATCCAATCTCAACATTTCGATCGTTACTCAGATGACAGAATCGAAATTGACTCACAGTAAACCAGTCGCTGACAGATTGATAGACTTCCCCAACCAACTAAACAGAGACGCATCCAACTCAACACGTACGCTCTACAAGGCATCACCACTACTCCTCTAGAAGCTATTAACTCCCACGTGTTGCAACGAGCAAACGATGACCCAAAGCATCCTGACATTGTCCAACACGAGCAGAGGTGCCCCGACGACATAAAGTAGAAGATAAAATAACCAAATTAAACAACAAAATCAAAACTCCCAACATATTTAACATTTAATTATATCAAACATAGACGTCAGAAATTCAAGAAGCAACAAGCATACACATACGAGGTCTATCGAACTATATAAGCCCTACAGTTATATATAAATTAAACATCATCATCATCATCATCAAGGTTCGGAGGACTGGGCGGCGGAAGCGAGAGCGCTGATTAAGGCGAGAGCATTGCTCGTGAGATGAGCTACGTTCGCCACACGTCCGTTCACCGCATTCTTCACCTTCCCATCCATGGCTTTGCCGGCAAACCCATCCATGCAGGTGCTATCGTCGGTCAATGCAGCGCTGACCCAAGTCTGGATGCTGCCGATCTGGAACCCCGCATCCTTCCCCCGGAGATTCCCCATCTTCCCCAGCGAATGCCGGAGCTCCTCCACGGAGTCGGCCACATTCTCCACGCAGTCGCTCATGGCGCTGGCTTCCCGCCTGCTCATTTGCCCGCCTGCCGTCATCGCCCTCATCGCCGACGAGGCCGAGCGGGCGCCCTCGAGGCTGACGTTGAGCGCGGCGTCGGCCAGGATCATGGGGCTAGAACGGATTTTGCTGGCGTAGGAGGAAAGGGAGCTGAAGCAGAGGGATGGGTAGGTGGTGGAGCTGCAGGCGGTTCTGATGAATTCGATGCCTGTCGCCGGCCGCCGCGGGAGGGATCTGGCTGCTTGGGTTGTTGATTTTGGGTTCGAGGAGATGACGAAGAGAAGGGCGAGGAAGAAAGCAAGGATGAAGCTATTACCAGATGCCATTCTTTCAATTTTTAAAGAAGAAGAAGAAGAAGAAGAAGGATGATTTAAATTGTCATCAGTGGACTATATATAATAGAGGAGGAAGAGAGGAGTTGGGTTTTAGCTTCCGATGAGTTAATAGGTTAACCTACTAGAGGATATGGACGGGAGAAAGAGAGAGGGAGACGAACGAATCATGCAGTGCATGCATGGTTCAAAGATGGGGTCCGTTCGACGGGTCCCGCATATTTTACGCACATGGGCACAGCTACAAATATTATGGGCCGGCAACTGGGCTTAGTTGGCTGATTAGGATGGGGCTGTTCATCTATTAAATTTTGATAAATATCCGGTGGCCAATTGGGCAATTATTTTATTTATTTATTTATTTGATTTTTCCATTATGTTATTTAAGAGGATAATAGATATTTAGAACTCTAGAATAATACTCTTTTATTCTTATTTTTTTTTGAAATAAATAGTCTTTTATTTTTTTAATAATACACTTTTATTTAATTTATCTTGATTTTCGAGAAACAATAATCAGCATGGTAATGTTGTTGGGTGCCTCAGCGGGTTTAATCTATAGTTTTTTTTTTTTTTAATTTTTTTTCCTTGACGTTATAATTTATTCCGCTTCGTTTAAAATTTATGATAATATAAATATTTAAACTTGAGGATAATTCGAATTAATGGATCAGGTTCAACTCAATTCATTTATTAACCCGACCCATTTATACTTAACTTAAACCCAACTCATTTATTAAATAAATTATACATCAAGACCAACACCTAACTCAATAAATGTGTTACCCAATTCAACCCACTAACTCATTTATTATAATTTTTTACTATTATAAATTTAATATTTTTTTGCTTTAAGTCAACATCAGCATAAAACTTAATTAAAAATATTAAAAATATAATTAAATTATGTAATACATATCTAAAAATTAGTATTAAAACTAATATTAAACATAAAATATATATAAATTTTTATAAATGAGTCAATAACGAGTCAATTGAATTAACCCACCAACACACACCTAATTCTTATTAAACGAGTCAAATTTAGATCAACTCATTTATAATTTATACCATATAAACTCGACCCATACTCAAGTAAATCGAGTTATAATTATCCTAATCAACTATTCGCTTTCACCCATCGCCACCACTAGCTCTCAATTCGAGCAAGCAGGGAGTTAAAGTCCACTACCAGCTTCAAAAAGACAGGCATGCACAATTGGCGAGAGACCTACACTGGGTTTCTTTAGGCTGCAGCACCGTGTTCTCATTTCCAACCAAGGTTTTCAGAATCGGACCGAAGATCGAACCGGTCAATCGACCGGTTCATGATTTTATCGGTTCAACCGGTTGAACCGTGGTTCAACCGGATGACTTAATAATTACATCATAATTAAATATAAATTTTCTAAATATGAGACTAATTTTTAAAATATGATAAAAAATATTTTGAAAAAAAATAATACAACTAATTTAAAAAATTTACTACCACAAAAAATGTATAAAAAATTAAAAAAACAAAACAAAATGAATACAATTATTTTTTTGTCAATTTGTCATTTAAAATACTCTCTTTTATAACAATTCAAAATAAATTCATAAAAAAAATTAAAAAATCAGTTAAATATCCATTATATAAAAAAATATTATTCAAAATATAATATTAATATTAAAATATTAATGTTCAAATATCAATGTATAAAAATANTCTTGGCCTGGTTCCCGGTTGAACCGGTCGAACCGCCCGGTCCGGTCCGATTTTGAAAACCCTGTTTCCAACCCATGTGTGTCGGCAAGATCACCCATTTTTTTCCTTACCATAGATAATAATAATAATAAATAAATAAATAAATTTATTTAATTATTCTATACAAAATTTAATATAAAAATATTATTTTATTTCACATACTCAATAATTTTTAATAAAAATATTAATTTTATTTCAAATCCTAAATCAAAATATTCGAATCAAAATACTAGAATCGAATATTTTGATTTAAAATGTAAAATAAAATTAATATTTTTATTAAAAATTATTAAATATATAAAATAAAATAATATTTTTTATATTAAAATTTATATAAAATAACTAAATTTTTTTATTTATTACTATTAATATTATTATCATTTTAATTCTACAGAACCTAAAGTCCAACTTCTCAATCTGTAGTTGAAGAGGACAGTGATTACACTAATAGAAAGAACATCACCTAAGAATCTAGGAAGACTGTGATTGTAGCAAAATTAAAAAAAATTCCATCAAAGTTAACCCACATACTTCCCATACCTTACTGTGGACCAACACAAAAAAGATCATGAACGTCACTCAACCCTCTTCTCCTAGAGAGGATTGCTGAAATCTTTTGCAGATTTTGCTGAAATTTCAGCTAAATTGTTTGCACAGCTGCTGAATCCACTTGATAGGCCTGACTTGTTCTCGTATTGTGCTTACGAGTTCCGACAGTTCCACACTATCTAGGATCACATAAAATCTAGGATAAAACCTGCCGGTAGCCGAAGGATCAAGGATGAGAGTGATTGGCCAATAACCTTCGTCTTAACAACTAGCCTATAACGCTGGATTCATTCAGATTCATCATTCAGAACTACATAGCACAGTTTCTTATAAGTGGCGGCAAAGGAATTCTCACGAGTGCGGTTTTTACTGCAGAAAGATTTACTACACTCGAGGATTTAAGGCTGTGGCGACAATAGCAGCAAGAATAACAAGCATCTGGAAGAGGGTGACTCGATGGATGTTCTATAGCTTATCCATAGTAGATTATACCAAAGGCTAAGGCCAACTTCTCGAAATCTACCATGCATCATTGTTTGAATAATTGTGTTTATTTTCTCTAGGTTTCCACTTAAAATTCCTATATCTACTTTTTTATAACTTTTCTGTTGCATGCCAAATCATCCATAAGCCAAATCATACTAACTAGGAACTCATGAGAAATACTAAAGAGAGAATGGCATGACCTGATAAGAGATTTCTAGAGCTGTTGCTCCTCTGGGCTACTACTAGCTGGGGCCCTGGAAGAATCCGATGAAGTGAAAAAACAAATACTCTATTGCTAGATAATAATACATAATTCAATATATGAAAAAATATCACAATTCAATGGTCATCTCCTTACAAACAGATGTTCAAACGTAAAAGAAATTAGCCAGTTACATTTCTCACCTCACTCAGAGCAGTAAAAATTTGTATGATAGAACATTATCAAGCTGCTGTTTCAAATATAAAGGGAGACAGAAAACAACGCTTGAGGCAACTGCAGATGTATTCTACTGAGTAGAAACTTACGAAGTTCTCTTGGAGGACATGTTTTGAGCCAGAGTAACAGTAGTGATGATAACAAAAATCTGCAACAAGACACCTGCCGAGCATGAAAAGGTCATTCGAGCAGACATCAGTTTTAGTTCTTTATATGCAACGAATATTTTAGTAACTTACCAATTAAAACACAAACAGCCATGCCAAATTCATAAGCTGTTAAAGGTAGTAAATCTTTATACTGCGACACCTGATTAATAAAGAAATCAAAGAACAGAAGAGTCAGATTGGAAAACATAAGCGGAAGCATTGCTAAGTAGTTCCCATAGAGCAATAGAATCAAAGAAATAAGCAACAGAGAAACATATCCTCATTTAAACAAAAGCAAAATCACAAAAAAAGCATACATATCATCAAAGCTAAACAATTAACAAAATTCACAGCTTATGAAATTAGCAAGCATGAAACATTGAATTACTGATATTGTCTCAATTTTTGTTTTTTCAATAACTGCACAAAAAATTTTCGACAACTTTGACATGGTACAGACATGTATTCAAATTGGCACAACATATGATTAGTAAGCTTAGTTGAATTGTAAATTTCATAATTAAAGTTTCGCCAAAAGTGTATGCCAAAAATTCCTAAAGAGTATATTAGCTTGAATACAACAGGTAAATTTCATTTAAACAAGGTTAATTATAAGTAAGATGAAAAAAACTTAGAGGTCGTTTGGTTCGATGCTATCTTGATGCTATATCATATGATCTAGATGTTATGACATCTAGATGTCATCTTTTGATTGACAAATCTATAATTTTTTAGAAATTTATCTAAAGATGTCATTAAACTAAATAATTATTTTCTCTAAACAACATGACATAATATCAAAATAACGTTGAACCAAATGCCCCTTAATCACATTATAAGAGCTTAGTTACAAATGACTCAAAAGGACAACTCTAAAACTATTATTGTATTGAAAGCTACAATAATTTGTAATAGCAAATATGCGACAATTGACTGAAACAACTACAACTAAAATTGACCACCGACAGAGGTTTTGAAGGCAACTTCACTGGGCTTGCCTTGGTACAAAAGATTTTGATCTTTTTAAGTAATGATTCTTCAGCAATTTTCTTTGGCATAATTGCACCCCTATCACCCCAATATACAACAACAACAACAACAACAACAACCAAGCCTTAATCCCACTAGGTGGAGTTGGCTACATGAATCCCTATCACCCCAATATATCAAAAAAAAAAAAAAGAAAACACATACTCACACCAACATGAAGTAATGTTTTACATTGATTCTAGGGATATTTAGCATAACCTTGTTAGTAACTCACTAACCCAATTTGATGCGAGATGAAAAAAATGTAAATGATACTTGATGTTTATATTCAGCAAATTAATTAGCAAATTATTTTAATTAAGCACAAAATACTTTTTAAATAAATTATATGATAAATAAGATTCTTAAATTCTGCAAATTAAAAATATTTTAAAATTAAAATTAAATTAGATCGTATAATAAATAAGAATTTATCAAATTAGATTAAGACGTCAATTTAAATTCAATAAATCAAATCCAAGGTTCGAGAATTTAGGAGAGATGTCTCACATTTAAATTCAACAGTAATTATCACTTAAATAAATGTCAGGTTGCTCAATAACAGCCAAATAAATAATCCAAGTCAAGAGAATGATTTTATATTGAAATCGAATAATCAGATTAATTTGATTCAGAAAAAAATTATACCTTAATCAAAGAAATTCAAATAGCGGATGATAAGTTCAAGTAGTAGCGACACAGGTGAGGCAGGCTCCTCGGGTCGGCGTGCTCGAGTGGCACGTTTCTCGAGCGAAGTAGCGAGCCGAGCGGCGAAGAAAGTGACATGTTGGAAGCAGCAACATCGAAGGTGGGCAAGCTTCGGAGGTAGGCTAGTGCGCAAAGTGCTGAAGGTGCTCATAGATAATTCAAAGAGAGCGGAGCAATAGATAGATGAGATTTTTTTTTGGAAAGAGGATAACTAGGCCAATTCGAGGATCCTCACCAAAAACTAACTTCATCTTTCACCGGAATATCGACCCCTTAGCTCAGATTCAGGCTTTGAGAAAACTCAATCATAATTTCATTTACCAAATGCTACTTACTATTACAATGCAAGACGATCACTTTATAAAAAGATCTCATGAAAAAATTTGAAAATATAATATTAAATACAAGAAATAAAATGTCAAATAAATGACTACAAATATGGAACTAATTCTATTATAATAAAATAAAATCAGCTCCAAAAATAACAAGTCTTCAAATCTCCTAAATTTGCTCTGAATTAAACCAAATCAAATTTAAATAAAGCTAATATGAAAATCTTCAATAGCTCTAATTAATTTGAATTTGAATTTTGATTCAGCACATAGCGTCATCCTAGCCATTCAACTCAATGCTGATCCGCGTCCCCACTACAGTTAATCAATCTGAAATGTCAAATGTAGATAAACTTCCCAAACACATGCAGTTATCTAAGAAGGTTATAGTTGCTCCTACGGATACAAATACAATAAATCCGACACAAAAACCTATAAAAATAGGTTATTCCAGTTAACATAGATAAGTTTTCAATCCACAAAGTAAATGCAATTGAGCTATATAGTTGATAGACTGTTTACACAAATTAATTTTGCACATAATAACAAAGAATTCAGCATTAAAGAGTGGATATAACATTTCTAATTAAATGGTCCATTATCCAAAAGATCGACATTACAACGACAATTAAGCATTCAATAAAACCATTAAATAAGATACAATAGAAGGATATTTTATTTTCAAACAGTCAAAACAAATATTGATCCATTACCTTTAGGGATAGATCACTTCTAACAGTATGTGCAACAGCACATGCAATAGCAATGGATGATAAACTGAGGTATATTCTCAGTAAATTTGCTTGACTGCGCCTTCGACCTTTGAAAAATGTGCAAGGTTCAAACAATAACCTAAGTTAGATACACATGACTGTATCAGACAATCTGAGAAAACAAAATACAAAAATTTGTCGCACCTAATTCTCCTATCAAAAGAGAAACGAATCCAACTGAGATTGATACCACAGCAAGGTTGTTAAACCCCTTCTCTTGTGATGCAAGTACAATAAAAAATCCTACAGCTTGAAAGAAACACTGCACCAACAGAATACATACGAAGATCAGAAACAACATGTGAACAGAAACAGCCACACAATTAAGCAGTGGATCAATTGCGTACTACATTATGTGAGTCATAATGCAAATTCCAATAGGTCTTTTGGCATATTATTGGATTATTTACCAGTCCAAGCATGAGATAATATAGTGTTCTCTTTGACCCGTTTCTAGATTATAATGGATATACAAGGAACGGAAAGATGCTACTTGAGGACTTGCTCATCATAATTACAATCCAACATGAACTAATCATAAAAAGTACCACAAGTATAGCTGGAAATTATGTTCAAAACTCAGAAAATTCCACCTGATACAACAACAACAACCAAGCCTTAATCCCACATGAATCCTTTGTTTTCATTGCACTCTATCAGTTACCAAATTCTTATCTAAGTCTAAGTAACTAAGATCACTCCTTATAGTTTCTTGCCATGTCTTTTTTGGTCTCCCTCTTCCTCTTTGATATGGGCAAAATTCAATAACTCAATTTTTCTAACTGGAGCTTCAATCGACCTACAATTTATATGTCCAAACCATCTAAGCCGACTTTCTCTAAGTTTATCCTCAATTGGTGTAATACCAACTTTCTTTCGGATGTACTCATTTCTCATTCTATCCTTTCTTGTATATCCACACATCCACCTTAGCATATTCATTTCTGCAACATTTATTTTATTTGTATGTTTTCTCTTTGCAGGCCAGCATTCAACATTATATATCGCTGGTCTTACTACAGTTTTATAAAATTCACCCTTGATTCTGGATGAGATTTTTCTATCGCACAACACGCCAGAACATTTCTCCATTTTACCCATCCTGCTTGAATCCTGCTAATAACGTCATTATCTATTCCACCCGATAATTTTCCAAATTTCACTTGATTCAAAATTTGTTAGTTATTCTGTGAGTCAAAGTAAGTATGCTTGAAATAAAATCGACTCGACATATGCACAAAAAATGTATTTAAGCTTTTTCAATGAATAAATCTAAAATAATTTACAAACACATGTTATAAAGAGTATATAATAAATTAACTTATGCAATAAAAGTGTGTTAAATATCCGGTTACTAATTAACCTAAAAGTAAAAGCTTTTCCATAAAATAAAAACAGTAAAAGCTTTAACTTAAGGTTATCACCATGAATGTCTTTGTACTTTTTACACGCACCCACATGCACAGGCAAATCTGTTTTACGATGTGAATTCAATTAAACATAGGATTCTTTTTTTAAACCTTAGGTTGGAGATAATTGGGTTCAACAGGGTTCAAACTTAAGACCATTAGCTCCAATACCATGCCGAGAGAAATTGCACAAACAGTATTATTTAGAATAATCTTGTATTCTCATAATATACAATACCATGCCAAGAGAAATTGCCAAAAACACAATCTACATTTAAAAGAAACGTTCAACATCCAAACCTATTCTAGGACAAAAATAAAGGATTTGGTGAACACATTCAATTTGTTATCTAATTTAATGGCAAAATTAAATATAGATAAAAGAAAATGAAAGGTACCTGGACAAAAAGTAAAAGTTTCAAGCGCGATCTCCCCTTAGCAACCTTCATGTACCCTAGAATTAACAGCAGCAGTTCAACCAAAGATTGGAATGATAACTAATTATAAATAATAGACATGACTCTAGTGATTATACTTGAATCCACGACCATGCGGTACGAGAAATCAGAGCCATCGGTTCCTGATGGTCGTCCGACGGAGCTTCTTCTCTGTTGCATTTGGTATCCACCTTCTACAACAGCAACTCAATTTTAATACTTTTATTAGGGAGCAAAACAAAATAGGTTTGCTAGTTAGGTGTCCGTATTTAGTGCATACAACATTTCGGTGAAAATTTACACATATAAGACAAAAATTCTTTGTATTTTGCATATAAAAATAAAAAACATTCAACAAGGAATACACAAAAAACAAGATACACACATAATCCGTCATCTTTAAATAAGTATTAACTATTATTTTAGAAGATGATAGCAACCCATGTGAAAGGTTTTAAAACTTCACTAAAACCGAAGCCAATTTCAGGGTACTTTGGCAAAGACCTGCATGTTAGGTTTACTTGTTCATGTCATCTTTGAAATAAACATGAAGTCTCCTTCTAACTCTACAAGAGGAAAAAGGCTATGTCAGATGAAGATGATGATGGATATGAATCTTTAAACAATTTGATTATGTGAAAAATGTTTTAGTTCATTTAATGATTACTACTCAAGAGATATAATAGTTGCAAGGATCACATCTAAGTTAATGCGCCATATTAAAGAGAATTACTACAGAGTTGAACATTAACGTAATAGATTATTTTACATGAGATAAGATTCTGAAGGTATATTTATATACAAAGTAGCATTTCTTTATCCATTCTACTTATGTAGATTTAAATTAAAGAATTTTTTCTCATATTTGGGGCAGACAAAGAATACAACAATGTATGCATGAATCATGGATTATATCTCTTCAATAGGACGGAGTTAATGTGCCACAAAGAAAATACAATTGGGAAATGTGGGTTCCTCCCACTATTCAAATACCTCTTGTGGCCCTCTGTTTAAATGCTACAAGGCCATGAGTCACAAGAGCGGCCAAAAGGAAATGCAAATTGTGACATCAGTGCTCTAATGACGATCAGGATAGTTGTGATTTAAAACAGAAAAATTAATTGGGAAATGAGTGGATTCCTCCCACTATTCAGATCTCTCCATTTAAATGTCGCAAGGTATTTACTTTGAAAGCATATTTTAAACAAAAGATACCATGTGTAGTCTAACATGTAGTGTTTAAAGTCTGCAACCAACCCTTTATTCATGGTAGCTCAATTCTTATGCTAGGGTTTTCATAAAGTTGTAGAACAGCCATAGATTTGGCAATCCTTACTATGGTAATATATAACACATAGTGGCTTCTGTCTAGATATCAAATTACTAGCAATGATGAATTTTTCCAACTAATACTAGGAAACATATAAACCTTGGGCAAGCTAAAATATTGCAGGTAGAAAATAAAGTTAGGCACTTTAAAAATAAGGAATTTAATAATATTGTGATTTATTATGATTAATAGGATATAATAAGAAATATACTAATAAATTAAATTGAAAAAGTCAAACTAATTCTAGAAGATAATTTTACCTACTCATTTATCTTTTCTCTGACACCTACATTTTTGCTTGCCCATTAACTCTCAACCTGTAGTGAATATTAATTAAATATATTATATATAGATATAGATGTTAAGAGATGAACAAGGAATGAAAGAAAGCCCTTTCTGCAAATTGGTTTCCTTTTGTCATGGGTTGAAAGGGATGAAGGGAGAGAGTCACTAAATGTGGTTCTCAAGCTACCAATATAGGAATGTAGGCTAGGTTAGACCTTGATTAATCAACGACTAGGGAAATCTAAAATTAAAAATTTAATATGCTAGAAACAAAACAAATAGGTAAAATATGTCTAAGAAAATTTCATATTTCTTGAAACTTTGATTTCAGATGTTCAAAAACTAAAATCTCACTATCATAAGTGCTAATGGCCACAAAAACAAGAAGGAATGTGCAATCAACATTCAAACACTAAACTAAATAAACTAAATACTAAATCATGCAAGTTTGAGGATTAAACAAAGTTAATCATAATTATACAAATTTTCAATTTCACATAAAATTTCAAAGAACTTTCTAAGAAATTTAGCAACATCCCAATAAATCCAACAAACATAAGCAAAGCAAGATTCCTACCAAATTCTTATAAGAATTAACAATGACACCAAAACAATTAAAACACATAAACATGGATAGTAACTAAAATAACTAACAAGATACTAACATAAACATCTAATTTCAGTAAGACCATTAGCATTAAAATCTGGTTCCAAAAGTATTCAGGAAAGCACAAAATGGCACGCTTTGATTCAGTTATTCAATGGCTCATTCATTAAGAAAGACAAAGTACGTATGACGTTCAGTAAGGAGCACTACATTCTGAAATATACAACAGAGCAAGAAAGTGACAATATTTCAGAAAACCAAAAGAACAAAACTACATTTCATATCTTACTTCAATTCAGCAAAAAAAAAACCTGTTCGATCTTTCATCTCATTCTATGTTATTAGTAATTACACTTTAGCAGAGTTGGGACGTGACAACAATCAACCCTCTAATCATCACAGTTAAATTTGTATGCACGGGTACCTGCGATTTCAACGAGTCGCACTGTTGTAATATGCTATACACAGTGGTTTCTATCTAGAAATATAATTACTAGCAATGACGAATTCTTCAAACTTAGATACCGAGTAACATATCAACCTCGGGCATAGTAGAATGTGACAGGTTATGAAATAAAATTAAACACTTTGGAAATAAGGAATTTACTAAAAATACATTGAACCATGAAATACCATTGTTGGATTAATTGAAAGTTACAGGTTCTCTTGATAAAAAAAATGAAAGAAAGTAACAGGTTCTCTTAGGATCAAAAATCAAAATTTGGGTTAATATACAATTTCAGGATCATATTATGAGAAGGAGGAGGAGGAAAAACAGGAGGAGAAAGGATGATTGCGGCTCATCGTTGGCAACTGAGGGCGGTGGTCATTGGTGCCGTCGGCGGCCGAGGGAGCGGCTGCGGGTAGAAAGAGCGGAGAAGGAAGAAGAAAGGAAAGGGAAGTATATACCTGAGGAAGGCAGCTCCCGCCGGCGGGAAAACGCAACTGGGAATGTAGAGCGATCGGTGGCGAGACCTATTTGCCGATTTTGGATTAGGGTTGGGGGTGGCCTAAATATTGGACATTTGTGCCCTCAATAATAATTAAGGTCTTTAATTTTGGTCACAATCGAAGGTCACTCTAAACTAGTACGAATCGAGTTCAACTTAATTCAAATGAGTTAACTAAAATATTATTTTATATTAAAATTTTTATTAGTTTAATTTTAAACTTATATAAAAAATATTAATATATATATATTTATATATACTAGTAAAATGCACGTGAGCCATTAAAAAATATGTTAAAATATTCACAAATATACAAAAAATATAAGCTAGATAAAACAAATAATTTGAGCAAGCCATTTGAAACCTTTTAATATATTTGATGCTCTTTTTTATTATTTTAGAATTGAAGTACAATCATATTTAAATCTTTCATTTTAGAACTTTTATAGTTTAATCATCAAATACGAACTTACAAATATAAAAAAAATTTAGTAATCTTAGTTTAATATTTTGAATTGGTTTTATAAAAAAATCCCATAGTAGACAATTTATTTTGAATTGGTTTTATAATAAACAACATAATTATTATGCAATGTATAATTATGTTATATTATAATATATAAATAAAATTAAATAATTATATATTATAATAATATATTTTAAAATAATAAGTATAAAAAAATAAACTATAATAATAATGTTTATTATATAAAAATAATATAAAAATAAAATAGTAAATTATATATCTAATTTGATCAAAAATATATAATAAAAGTATAAATTTTTTAAACACAGTAATTTTTTTAAACAGTTCAACTTTCAACAACAACTTTTAACAGTAATTTGCTAAACAGATAAAATAATTTTATTTAATAACACTTTTTCATCAACTTTTATGCATTTACTTCCACAAGTAAAACAATTCTCTCAAAACTGGCATTGCCCCATATCTTTGAGACTTTTGTTAGCTACTAGTGCATATTAGTGAAATTTTTCATGTGTTCCTTCTTTTGACTCACTACACTGAGACTTCAATTTCCTTCGCCATCGAGCCCAACAAATCTGTGATGAAGCCTCTATTTGTTGTTCTTATTGTGGGAATCACATGCCAGGTTTAAGCAGTACTTTGTTTCTTTTCATTCTCCTGCATTTACCTTGTTAATTGACACTATTGTCTTTAATCTTGGTATGCAGATCAATGCCAAACGCTACAGTGAAGGGTGGATTATGAAGGTCCAGATGAACCTTCTTAAGTTATCTATCCCCAAACAGAACTGAACTTGTCACTTCAAACTATCACCTTTTTGGTTTATTTTTTTCACTGTTCAATTCACTAATAGTGCTGCTTACAATAATAGTTCATGCTCAACACTATGGTCTTACCATTAACAGCTCATTTTTTTATGGTTTAATCTTACAGTAGACGATCAAGAAATCTAAGACTAACTTGCCAATATAGTATGTATATCATGAGAAGAAGAATACAAGAAACTCGTAAGTTCTATGTGATTTGATAAATTTCTTATAAAAAAACCGACACTCAATATTGTCGTATTTCAATAAACAAACTTGTAACAAATACACTCTTATTTATAATGGATTGCAGGAGAACCGGCTAGCAAAAATAAGTGGGTTAACTTGCAGTCTTCCTCCAAATGAATTAGCTTTTAGCACTCAAACATAATCCTAGCTAATACAACTGATTAAAAGGAATCAATAACATAATAAAACTCAATCCTGTTTTCCTTATGGGTTCCTTGTGGGAAAAAGTTCAACAAACAAATTAAGCATATGGGTTGAGAGTGTTTGCTGAACTTTCACTACGAAAGTAGGAAATAAGATATCAGATCAGACTACTATAAAAAGAACCCACAAAGCATCAGGAAATTCCCTGGCCTTACAAGACAACTTTTGACAAGGGGAAGACATAAGAGTAACATCATCTCCTGACCTATAGCTCTAGATCAAACAATATCTGCAAGACGTGGCACCCAAATTATTGTATCAATGAGAAGGTCGGTCTTAAATTTGCAAATCCCATGTCTATAATGGATAAGGAAAATGAAGGGAAAACAAACAAACGTTTACTTCTATTAATAATGAATATCTTCACTCCTGCCCATCAATCCACGAGCCAAACTAACTGAAGCCACAACAATTCAGCCAAAATCTTGTTGATTCTTCTGTAGATGTTCTTATAAAACAGCCTTACTGTGACATAACGAATGGCCTGCAGCAAAGAAAAGGCATTAAACTTTCTAAAAGATAAGAAGCGTTCAAAAATAATTAAAACTTTGAAATCGCAAACGGAATCAAATTATCACACAGAGGAACAAGTAAAGGGGAAAATATCATTCTAGAAATATAACTCACATTCCTTTTCAAATCTGAACGCATGATACCAATAAAATGGATCTCAAGGAATTAATAATAATAATAAAACATGAAATTCATGTAAAATCTTCACGGCATTAACAGAAAATCATAGAAAATGTGAAATATTTGACGGGAACGTGGAATGTTAAATGCGTCAGGAACCTCTTAAGACGCCATGAAAGAATAACCAATCACGAATTGATTGGACCTTCTCATCAGTATAAAGTTCACGATCAAACCAGAGAGAAGAAAGAGAATGCCGAAACGGACGACCACCGTGACCTCCGGGATCCCCATGACCAGTAGAAAGAGAAGATGAGGAGGACTGTATGTACGGCTTTCTCTTCAATTTCGACAAAAGCTGTCGGTGTCGCCGTCGAGTTCTCCAGTGGCAGAGCGGAAACTCTCCAGTTCCAGATCAAGTCGAAGTTGACGTTGGTGGCTGGGGTACTTCCCGAAGACGACGACGACGACAGGCGGATGGCCGGCAAACGGGAAGAGGAGCTACGACGCCGTCCCGCCGGCTCAGTTCATCCTCTTCCGACGCCACCAGACGATCAGCGCACCACCGCGGAGATCCCGGCAGATCCGTCGCCCCCCGTGGAAAAGAAACAGAAAGAAAGCAAGAAAAATCAGAATTGGAAGGGAAGAAAGTTAGAAACCCTGCACAAGCCTTCTTCGCCGTCTCCGGCACGAATCTGCGAGGAGATCCAGCAGCGAAGGCACAGCGGAAAACCTAGAACTCACCTTTCCCGAGTACGGGGATGTACTCGGCCCTGATGCCATGGCTGTCCGCAGCGGACTTCGGCGGCGGATGCGGAGATTTGCGAGGACAGCGCATGTCTTCGCGCTTATAAGAACACAACCAGCGCCGGCGACAAATTTCAGAAGGAAACATCGCGAGCTTATAAGAATACATACCTTTTTCGCCAAAGCCGACTGCGGAGGGAGCGCAAAGGTTTGCCCGGCGACAGCGAAGACGTAGGCACATTTTTTTCGGCAATAGCCGGAAAGATAAGCGGCAAGGCGTGTTGCATGTTAGGGTAAGAGGCGGAACCGCAGACCTGAGGCGAAGGAGAGGTGAACGGCTGCGATTTAATCTAACAAAACGACAGATATAAATATAGATATAAATATAAATATAAATATAAATATAAATAACTAGGGAGCATTTGGTATAATATTTATTTTTATTTTTAAATATTAAATCAAAATAAATAAATTTAATTTAAGTTTGATTGAACAAATAAATACATTTATATATAAAATTTTATAAAATAATTAAAAAATAATCAAAAGTTAGATTGAGCTTAAATCGATAACAAGTGAGCTAAACTTAACTCGAATCGATATTAGATTGAAATTTTTTCGTTCATTTTTTAGATAGAATTGAGATAAAATTAAAAACTTTCAATTCAATCATAAATTGAGATTAAATCAACTCAAGATTGGACTGTTGACGGCCCTAATAATTATATCTTTGTTTGAATATATATATGTATGCCGTATAAAATATATTTTTTAATTTCATAAAATAATGTTAAATAAAATTAATGAATATTTTAAAACATATGCTGATATAAATTAAATTTTTATATTAAAACTTAAAAAATGTATTTATTTTTGGGAGTAATTATGACAAATAATAATCTAACTTATTTACAAATTTAATATTTATTATTAATTATATTTAAATTAACACGAGGTAAAGCATCTGGTGTCAGCAACGCAAGGACAATGACGATGAAAAATATCACATGAGACTAATTCCTTTTTTTCCCTTAAAAGTTAAAAGATTATAAAATACAGAATTATTATATTTAATGAATTTATAAAAATTGTATTTTGTTAACCCGTAGTTCCAGCGCTGTATCTCAGCCGTACATGTAGAGCCGTGGCAGCATTAACTCTATTATTTTCATTATTATTGTTGCAGATATCAAATCTCGGCCACGACGATTCAAGACCACCTCCCAGAAAATATCGATAAAGATGTTTTCCAATCACGCCTGTCGCTGTTAGCGTGCCACGACCGCACTGTTTCCAATACAGCATGCTTCTTTCAGTCACGAAAACTAAGGGTCTGCATGCTCCAGTTATCACAGACCCTTAGAAGAAATACTAAAATAAAAAAGTTAAGCTCTCCCTCCTCTACTTTCGGCCTCTCTGGTGGAAAAACTCGGACCGAGCTCCATTATCTCCTGCCTATAAATACCCTCTAGTAGGCTTCAAGGAGAGGGAGGGGTTTTTTTTCCTTTTTGAGGAATCGCAAGATCTCTTTTCTATTAGTCTTGTATTAAGAGCTCAAGATAAGGAAACTCTCTCTATCTTCTTTTAGTTCGTTGTATTAGTCTTTTCGATCATCTTCTCTTTTTTTCTAGTGGAATCATCTCTTACTGATCGCTTGGTAGATGTAAGGGATTTCCTCCCTGAACCACCTCAAATCTCTGTGTGCTATTCTGGATGTATATTACTTTAATTTAAGTCATAATCATCAGGCTTAGCTCTTTGTGTGCTGCTATCTCTCGGGACTCTCTCTTTCTATCTTTCTTTTTCTTGGGATCCCCTACTTTCCATATCAACACATTCAAATTATTTGGCAAAATTTATGATACTGTATAAAATGAATTTGATATAATGGGATATATATAGTTAGATATTTTAAGGACAAATACCAAAATTTAAGTTGTAGAATTAGAGAATAATATTAAATAGATTTATAATTTAAAAAAAAATTTAAGTAAAGATTCTTAGATTAATATTTTAATGTAATTAATTCTTTATTATAATTTTTTAAAAAATTAATCTATAAATTAATTTTTAAAATATAAAATAACAAAATAATCTCTCCCATCTCATCTTCTCACCCTTTTGTCAGCTAGCCTAAATAAGGGGTGTGCCAGTGCACAAGCTCTGCATGGGTGGGCAACAGGAGAAGTTATTAGATTCGGACGGCGCACCATCCGGAATCTAATCAGAGGGTGTCATGTGTGCCATACAGCTAGGTCTGAGCACACGTGACGCCCTCTGATTGGGCATCCGAAAAGTGGGGTGCTACTTGCGCACCAACAACCAAGCAGTAGCACACAACAGTTCTATGCGGTAGCCAGCACTCAAGGCTTCAGGAGCTTGGGCCATGCACAGGAGGCGCGTGTGATTGTGTGCACTTGCGTAGCCAGCATGTAGTGGTTTGCGTAGCCGTGAGAGCGGTGAGCATGCACAGTGTCAGCATAGCGGCTTGCGTGGCTGTGCTGGTCACGCGTTGCTACGGTGGCCTACCATGGCTGGTGGTGACCTGAGATTGGAGGCAGAAAAAAGAATGCATTTTTATTGTTTTACATATGTAAATGCTCGATATCTCAATTTAAAATTCGAAAGTTATACTTTTACTTAGACATAGAAAGAAATAAGAGATTTCAGTGAAAATTTAAGCAATATTGTTCTTCTCTTTCTGTCTTCTTTCATTCTGATTCTTTTACTTTTATAAGTTTTCTTGATCCAGGTTTGTTTCCTATCATAGCATTCTCAGAAATCAATAATTTCATTCTGCATTTTGTCTTTCCTTTATTGCTGTATTATAGTGCCCATATACAATTCTAGCATAAACGAAATCAAGTGACCTCTGGAGTGCCGAAATGGTGACCGTTCGGTTATGAATTCACAATTCTGAGAATGCTATGACAAGAAACAAACTTGGATCAAGAAAACTTATAGAAGTAAAAGAAACAGAATGAAAAAAGACAGAAAGAGAAAAATAATATTACTGAAATTTTCACTAAAATCTCTTACAATATGCATTTTATTATTTAATATGCTTGCTTGTTTCATTATTAATATTATATTATTAATATGATTCTTATATATTTTAGTTATAAGTAAATATGGAATGAGATATAGAAATTTTTCAAAAAATTATGCAAGAACCTACAAGCAAACATGCTGATATTCCTTCAAGTAAAGAGGGAAGAAACTACTTACTTTGGGATTCACTGTGGATTCGTGAGATATTGAAAATAATGGCTGAAATAAGTATTGATTATTCATATAAAGCCAATGGATAATGGAAAAACAATGCTTACATATTTGTTGCGAAGCGCCTTAATGATATATTTGATAATCCCAATATTAGCGCGGAACATGTGAATCGACAAGTAAAAAGTCAAAGGAAGAAGTGGGACATGATTCAAAAAATAAAATCACTTTCTAGAACAAGTTAGAAAGTAGATGAAAAAAAAATGATAATGAGTGAACTTGAAGCTTTACAATATAGTAAGGTAATGAAAATATTTACTTGAACCAAACAATTTATAGATTTTATGTATTATGTTACTTATTCATGTTTAGGTTAATTTTAAAATTATTGTTTATACAGGTGCACAAAGAAGCTGGTCGATTTCTTAATGTTCCTTTACCTGAGTATGATTTGTTAGAAGCTGTATGTGATGAAGGACATGCGACTGGTCGATGGGCCCAGGACTCGAATCAAAGTTTTGCTAGTATGGAAGATCATAGGAAAGACAATTCAATAGATGCATTTTTTGATTTGGATATTAATATGAAAAAAAACTCTCATATTGTAACTGAAGAAGATAATAATGAAATTGATGGTTCATCATATTTTGCTACAAAAAAAAGAACTAAAAAGCGACATTGAGACATTGCTTATAGAAGCTCCAGGTTAGAATGCATGAATCGGATTGCAGATGACCTTCAAAAGTTATCTAGTGCTGTCGATACAAATGGATATCGTGATAACTTACTGACTAATATCTATTTGGAGTTGCATACAATTGATGAAATTAATGATGATAAAATTGAACATTACTTTGATTATTTCGCCTCATCTGACTTAGCAATCGCATTCTCTTTTATGATTAAGTCAAAAAACTGCAAGAGCAAAATTTGTTAGAGATTTTTTTATGCTGAGGTCCATAATTTTAGTTATTCAATGCAATTCATGAAAATTAATTTGACTTGTTTAATCGTATCTAATTGTATATGAATAATTTGGTCTTTTATTTAGCATATGTAGTTATACTTTTATTGTCATATTGAGCCATCGAATGATTTATGGACTAGTCATTTTTTTATTAACTAATCACAATTTGTATTATTCATATTGTGTTGACATAAAACTAATTTGTATAGAGTTAATTAGACTTTTTTTATGCAAAGCTAATGTGTAATTTATAATTATATTTTGTAAATTTTAAATTCTATTTATTATTTATTGAAATATTTAGATATTTTATTATTATTTTTAAATTTTTGTTTGACTTATTAAATTAAATATAAATATAACTATTTAGTTATATTTATGTATGAAATTATGATTAGAAATATTAAAAAAATTTAAAAAAATTTGAAAAATAAAAAATATGTAAATTAATTATAGATATAATCATTGATTTATGAGATGTAGGTAAAATATTTTTAATATATAATATTTAATATGTCATAATTTGCCATTATAATGTCAATAACTTACAACCAAATAAAAATAATTTGAATAGCATTGACATTTTTTAATATCATAATATTGAACCAAACAAATATCTATTGATGAATAACAATGACATTTAGATAAAATGACATCTAGATAATATTGACATTGAGATAACATTGAACCAAACGCCCCTTTAATTTGATTGAAATTAGTCTGGCAAAATAAATTATTTTTTTTAAAATTATTTTTCATTTTTAGTATTATTTAATTATAAAGTTTGTTCTATGACCTGATAAATAATCGAATAATAAATTATACATTTAGCTAAGTTACTAAATTATTCGTTCTATTACATGTTTAATCTACTACTGAATAATTCACTAACCAAATTTTTATCTAATTATTAATTAATTTTTAGTTAATTTATTAAACTACATAACTTTAATCTTCAATTATTGATTAAGGGAGGATTTGTTCAATATTATTATCTTAATATCATTTATATTTTCTAAAAAAAGAAAATTTTAATTTAGCGAAATTTATAAAAAAATTTAAAAAAAATATAAAATTATTTCTAAAAAAGTAAAATAAAAATAACATAATGTAATATTAAAATCCTTAAAATTAAACAAGATATCGAGTCTGAATGATCTTTTTGCTATCCTGTTTATTTATATTCATAATGAACATCCGTTACAAGCTAATCTAATTGATTTTTTTTTCTGATTAAATGATTTCCTTTCACACGCCGCTCAATTTATCCCTAATTTGAGCTAGCCCAAATTATTAATTAACCACATTCATGGGATTTGGTGCCACGTTAGCGTGTTAGATTCGTAATTAATTAGCCTGGTTGACTCGCTTTATTATTAATTACGGTCTTGACCCAACCCAAGTTAAGGCTACCGCAGGGCTCGAATCGCAAGCCCGACCTTCCAGTTGGGCTCGCCGGAGTCCGGCTTTGGGTTGCGAGTTGACCCGCTTCATGTGCTGCATGGCCTACTATTCAAACTTCGAAGAAGAAGCCGTTCAAGGCTTCAAATTTTCGTGAATTATAAACAAATTATATATAATTTATTCGATTGGATACAAAATGAAGATATTTTATAACAATACCTAAATATATTATGTATAACTAATTTTATTTTATTTTATTTTAGAAATTTGGTCAGTGATTGAGTGCATCTAAAGCATTTCGTTTATAAAGCAAAGAAGGATCACTTCCACTGCCTCCTCCTTCCGTTCAATCCAAGCTCTTCCGCTATGAATTCCGGCAAGGTTCGATGCATCTTCTTCCTCCTCTCCCTGTTCATCATCTCGGCCAAATCCCTTCCCGGTATCGCAGCCGCCGGCGACGTCGAATGGTGGTGCCGGCTCGTGCCGTACCCGGAACCCTGCCGCCATTACCTTTCCCACCCGCAGGCGCCGCACCTCCTGAACCGCCGCTCCGACTTCTTCAAGTCCTCCGTCGAGGCGGCGCTGGGGCTCGCCCTCCTCTCGCAGAGCAGCATCATGCGCCTCGGTTCCAGCTACCGCAGCGCGCCGGAGAAGACCGCCTGGCTTGACTGCTGGAAGCTGCTCTGCAACACCGTCTTCCAGCTCAACCGCACCCTGACCCCTCCCGGCGGCCGCCGCACCAATCTCGACTCGCAAACGTGGCTTAGCGCCGCGCTCACCAATCTCCACACTTGCCGTAGGGGCTTCTCCGAGCTCAGAGCCAACTCCACCGTCATCCTGCCCGTCATGCGCAACCGCCTCTCCAGCCTCATAAGCAACTGCCTCGCCATCAACAACGCCGCCTTGAACGCCAGCGCCGGCGGCACCACTGTGCCGCCGGTCTGGTCTCCAGCAGCCGGCCGGAAGCTGCTGCAGCTCTCCGCTCGTGCCGATTTTATAGTCGCGCAGGACGGTTCCGGCAAATTCAAGACGATCAAGGAAGCCCTCGACGCAGCCGCCGCTCTGCGACGGAGCACCGGCAGAAGGATCGTGATCTACGTCAAAACCGGAGTTTACTCAGAGATCCTGAACATTGTCAGCAGCCTAAGCGATATCACCATGACCGGAGACGGCAAAGGGAAGACCATAATCACAGGCAGCCGGAGCGTCGCCGGCGGCTACACAACATTGAGCTGCCCCATCTTCAGTAACTGTGGAAAATCACTTAACTAGAAGTCAAATCTAATCTAATTACTGTCATCTAAATAATTTTGGCTTCAACATTTAAATAAAATTTTAATTCATTTATCCAAATTAGCTTTGAAATTAGAAACTGATTCTACCTATTTTGAAACTGAATTTGTCAACCCGATGAACCCTAAATTGTTCGATGCAGGTGTTTTCGGCGATGGGTTCATGGCGATCGGAATGACATTTCGGAACACTTTCGGGCCGGGCTCGCAAGCGGTGGCGCTGCTCTCCGGCTCCGACCGGTCGGTCTTCTACCGGTGCAGCTTCGAAGGATACCAGGACACGCTCTGCGTTTACTCCCAGCGGCAGTTCTACAGAGAATGCGATATCTCCGGCACCATCGATTTCATCTTCGGCAACGCGGTGGCGGTGATACAGAGCTGCAACATTTTCGTCAGAAAGCCGAGCAAGGGGGAGGCCAACGTGATCACCGCCCAAGGTCGAACTGATCAGTACCAGAACACCGGAATCGTGATCCAGTTCTGCAGAGTGACGGCGGCGCCGGAGTTCCTGCCGGTGCTGCGAATGGTGAAGTCGTACCTCGGCCGGCCGTGGCAGCGGTACTCGCGCGCGGTCTTCATGCAGAGCTTCATCGACTGCATCATCGACCCCGCCGGCTGGCTGCCGTTCGACGGCGACTTCGCCCTCGACACTCTGTACTACGCTGAGTACAACAACACCGGACCTGGGTCCAGGATTCTCAGGCAGCGGGTCAAGTGGAGGGGCTTCCACCTGATCCTCCGGCCATCTTTGATCGGTCAGTTCACGGTGGGGAGGTTCATCGCCGGCGGATCTTGGTTGCCGGCCACCGGAGTACCATTTACTCCTGGACTTTGACCGTGTTGCTAATCATGGTCCATGATTGCATTTCCATCATTGCCATTAGCAGAGCCATTAGCAGAGCTCCTATATTTAGTTGCTGGATAAATATAGCTTAGGTCACCAAAAAAATTCAAATTTTATTATATTCAAAAAATATTTGCTGCTTGACAAATAAATATTTATATTTTTCTTTTCATGCAAAATAATTAATTATCTCTTTCCATAATTTAATAGAAAAATCTCTTCTCCTAATTTAAATTGTTTCCTCATTTGTTACAATACATATATACATACATACATACATACATACATATATATATATTATTGTAACTGTTATGTTATTATAACAATTTTTCAGTTTAAAATTTTCAGAGAGCCTTTGATTAATCCCGCAGATCAGCTTAATCTTTGATCGTAATTTTTTAAATTTCTATCTTATATAGTTTTAGATATTATCGATGAAATGATCAAATATGAGAAGAAAATGGAGAAAAGATGGTCAACAAGTGGCATGAAGATTGAGTAGATCAAAATGTATCCAATCAGCGCATGCCGCGTAGATGGTACATTCGTCCAATTAGCGCACGCCGCGTGCACAAGTTAATGTGGCGTGTGCTGATTGAGCGTATGTTCTGTGCGCACCTGTAACATCCGGGTAAAATTTAGATTTAGATTTTTGATTAATTTAATTTATTATGATAAAATTNTTTGGAGAGAGAAAGAAGCCGGATCTCCCTCAAAATCGACGATTCTTCATCTTCTTCTCGATCTACACGTTTTCTTACGTTTTTGATCGGATCTAGTGATTTTGGAGTGATATTTCTCTTCGGATTTCAAGAAAACCTAGAACTATGGTGAATTCGAGGTAGGTTTTATTCTAATTTAGCCCATATAAATTAAAATTTGAAAATCAATTGAGTATTTTAATAAATTATATGAAGTTTCTCAATGTTGCCATGAGTCTATGTAATATTTTTTAAATTCAAGCATGTTAATGAGTTACTCAGGTCAAATTCCTGTGAATTTATTGTGCTATTAATTAGAATTCTTATGTATATATAATTTCATATAAATTTCTATGCTAATGAATTCTCCAGATCTATAAACTTATTTTTTTATTTTATTTTCCTATACGTCATGCTTATTATGCAGAAAAATTAAATAAATAAATAAATAAAGAATAAAATAAAATATACAATAATTTAATAGTTTGAAATTTGGAATTATAATTATTTTCTCTTCAATTTTTCTGAAAGTGAAAGCCAGGAAATTAACTGCAAAAGTAATAGCTTGATGTTTAATGATCAAATTTCCTGATGATCTAATGTCTGACTTCTTTATTGATATTTATATACATGTGGCTATTTAATTACATTCATATAGTCAATTTATTCTTGAGATTGTGACACGTACGGGAGGGAAAGTGTACGGACTTGTCGTCACATTCGATGAGAATATATTGACTTATGATTGTGACACCAACGGGAGGGCAAGTGTACGGACTTGTTCTCACATTCGATGAAAATATATTGACTTATGACTGTGACACCAACGGGAGGGCAAGTGTACGGACTTGTCATCACATTTGATGAGAATATATTAACTTATGACTGTGACACCTACAGGAGAACAAGTGTACGAACTTATCGTCACATTCGATGTGAATATATTGACTTATGTTTGTGACACCTACGGGAGGACAAGTGTACGGACTTGTAGCCACATTCGATGAGAATATATTGACTTGTGTTTGTGACACCTATGGGAGGATAAGTGTATGGACTTGTCGTCACATTCGATAAGAATATGTTGACTTGTGTTTGTGACACCTACGTGAGGGCAAGTGTACGGACTTGTCGTCACATTCAAAAATATAATATAATATTTAGGCAAGCGTATGAGCTCGCTATATGACTAAATTTATAATCAAGATTTTAAAGGCGATAATGAATTAAAAATTAAATGTGATTTCTATGGGATTACGCACCTGCCTTAGCTCGAGCATATGATATATATATAGGCGCGACGGCGTCCATTGTCATTTTGGGCTAGAGGGTGAAAACTCCCAATTGTGTAAAAGGCAGCTGAGGCGTAATACGAGAAATCACGGGCCCAAAAGATAAAAGTAAAATTAATAAAAAGAAATCTGCTCGTTACTTATTTTATTTTATTTTGTTTCTGTTTATATGCTAATGTTGTACTTGTTATGCAAATTATGTTATGTTTGTTTAAGACTTGCTGTTCACACTGTGCTATGCCATCTCTTTATCCTACATGCATGCTTAATTGAAATTTATGTTATATATGTTTAATTGTTTGTCATTCTTATTATATCATGTTAACATGCTATTATTATTATTATTATTATTATTATTATTATTATTATTATTGTTTAATATTTTTATTTAAAGGCTTTGTTAGTGTACAACCT
>JAEMOT010002249.1:32594-60434 GCA_019297695.1 Apostasia ramifera
CGCACGCCGGCAATCTGTGGGCCGGCGATCCGCTCTCGGGGCTGTGCACGGGTCGACACCGGCTCACAGGTGGCACTCGCGGCCGCCTGCGCACGGACGCCGGCTCTGCGGGCAGCCGGAGATCGAAAATATGGAAGGATAAAAAAGGTATTTTTGTAATTTTAACAGCGCTTAATAGATACCATCACAGAAGGACCATAATGACCTATATATTAAGTTTTGGGGATATATCTGGCTGTTTTTAAAATTATGAACCTACGTGGCAAGTCGAGTAAACCTCAGGGACTTAAATGAAATTACCCATATATATAAATATAAATATATATATATATATATAAATGCTCTAAAATTAAAATAGTGCTTATATTCACCACTTTATTGAAGTTATATATAATTTGTATATGCTATAAAAGTATATGTCACAAAACAAATAAATTTAACATATTATTTTAGTAATACATGATATATACACAATAACAACTCTTATTATAAAATCTACATCTACCATTTTTCTCCTTTTTTTTGCTCTAATGTACTTGATGTAAATATATATTGATTAAAAAGAAAAATAAATCTAAGAAAGAAGAAGATAATGAGGCTGCAAGCTTCTGTAGAATTGGGAGAAAGGAAAATTAAGGTTTGTGTTACATAGTGTGGAATGCAATTAAAGGTATGGTAAAAACTTAGTACTTTTTCTACCAAAAAAAAAAATAGTTGTTTTAATTTAATTTAACCTTTGAATAATTTAATAATGTTACTTCTTAATAAGGGTTTTTCGAAATACCAGTTGAGTTAAGTTTGAGATCACCTGCTCTTTTTATTTTGCATTATAATATACTAAAATATAATTTTGATAAAATTTAATTTTAATATTTTGATGAGAGTGTAGAGCCTGGATCTTCTACAGTATGAACATCAAAAATATGACATGAATAAAATTGAAGTATAGGATAACACAATCTGTTCTTGGGAATGGGTAGTGGACTGGACTATCCATTCTTGAGAACGGGATGACTGTAACATTGGACTGCATCGTTTGTTCTTTGGAACGGACGGACAGATTATGGAGATCAGACAACAGAGAAGCTCGACCATACCATTCAATTAAGTGACCAAACGATCCAGTGTGAACATATATTTAGGTGATTTTCTGTGTCTCAAATTGTTACAAGTTTTTCTTATAAATATCTTATATATATCCAACTCTACTATGATTTTCATCATTATGTAGTATTTTAGAGTTTAAGAGGGTGAGATTGAGAGAATTTTGTATCTTCACTAGATACTCTTAAAGAACAATAGATTTCTCTTCATGCAACTATAGTTTTTCTCTGGATTGCGGGTTCTCCATGTAAATCTGGTGTGTTATAGTCTTCCCGACATTCTCTTGATGAAAACATAAGCTATTAGTTAGAAAAAAAATATAATATTATTAGATACAAAATATGTTAATTATTAATTTGATTTATGGTTTATCCTTCGCTATCTTAGCCTCGTTTGATTCGACGGTTAAATTTTAGACAAAAAAATATTTTATCTTATAAATTTAATGAGTAAAAAATTTAGTTTAATTTTCAAAGTGTGCAAAATGTGAAATAAAATTAATTTTAATATTTATATTTATGTTAAATATAAAGTAAAATTTATTTTTATAATTAAAATTTGTATTGAGTAAAAAATTATTCAAATCAAATGAGCTCTAAAAGGCTGATACTCGTGGCTCAAAAATGTGGAGGTAAAGTTAATCTACTCATGCATCACCTAGGACTATATTTTAGGAAGATTTTAAATATTTTTAAAATAGAGTAAAAAAAAATTATTTTAATATTATAATATATAAAATAAAATTATTTTATTATTAAAAATTATAATAAATGTGAAATAAAATTAATTTTTTTTATTAAAATATAGGTAGAATGTAAAATTAAATTAAATTTTAATATTAAAATTTATATGAATTGTGAAATAAAATTAATTTTTAATATCTAAATTTATGTATTTTGTAAAATAAATATAAAGTATTGAAAAAAAATATTTTTAAAAAAATTTGAGGAATTTTGAGTCATGAATGAAATAAGGCCAAGATTCACGTCATTTAAAAATATCAATGGGCCTTGATGTACGTAAATCTATTAGAATGAAAAAGATTAACTAGAAATTGAGAAGAAAAGTTACTTAGAAAATTATTAAACTAATTTCGAATAAGAGAAAAGAGCAAATCAAGAAAAATATTTTTTTATTAATTTATCATATAGTTTGATTATATATTTTTTCTAAGTAAGGGGTGTAGTAAAGTTAAATTATTGGATCACACTCATATAAAAAGAGAAAAAAAATAAAATAAAAAAAATTTAAAAAAATATAATAAAAAATTATAAAAAATAATTTTATATATTTAGTACTAAAAGAAGATTTATTATTTTATAAATTATAATAAAAATAAATGATTTATATAATTGATACAATTCAGTGAGATAAAATCTTAATTTTATATAATATAAGTAAGGGATGTTTTATTTAATATTATTTTTGATGTTATATTATGGTTTCTTTTAATGCATAATTTTATATTTTTTTACAAAATTAATGAATATTTTAATAATATAATATATTGAAATAGCGGCCCTAAAGTATAATGGGCTACACAATGGGCCACTGGATCTCTTCCCGGCCCGAAGCGTCCGTCGTCCCCCCTCGCTTGCTCTACGCACCGAATCGCCGAGGAGTCGCCGTTATCAAAGAAGACGAGATGCCGCCAAGGAGATAACTTCATTTGATTTCCTTCTCTATCCTCGCATCAATTGCAGAAGCGACAAGTAGATAG
This sequence comes from Apostasia ramifera, assembly GCA_019297695.1. NCBI lineage: Eukaryota > Viridiplantae > Streptophyta > Magnoliopsida > Asparagales > Orchidaceae > Apostasia > Apostasia ramifera. The sequence goes on from JAEMOT010002249.1 coordinate 35,419, forward strand.
CAGCAGGGGACACGTGCTGTTCGCTTGTTGCTCTTCCTTGCATGGCGCCATGGCGCGACGCGAGCTCTCTTCTCCTAATAAGAGGACTAGCCGTTTTTGTTCTCTTTCATTCCCCTTGCGGTCGCCGCTCTCTGCTTCGATGGCTAGGTTTCTGCCAGACGGATGCCTCCTCTTGGTGGCTCTGCTCTCTGCGCTGTCTGTTCCCCGCGCCGGAGTGGCGCGTGCGGTGGACGGGTGGGACGGGGCGATCTGGATGCCGTCGGAGAGATCCACCGCCGGTGAGGAAGAAGTGGGTACGAGGTGGGCGGTGCTGGTTGCTGGCTCATCCGGCTACGGAAACTACCGACATCAGGTTCGGCTTCGATGGAGGGTGGTTCTTCTTTTGATTGATCTCTGAATCAACATTATGAAATCATGGTGCTGTTGTTGCTGCAGGCAGATATTTGCCATGCTTACCAGCTATTGAAGAAGGGGGGTTTGAAGGAGGAGAACATTGTTGTGTTCATGCACGACGACATAGCAAATAATCTGCTCAATCCCAGGCCTGGCGTCCTCATCAACCACCCTCATGGAGACAACGTCTACTCCGGCGTTCCTAAGGTATATCTCAATTTTCAGTCCTTCTGTTGGCCGAGTTATTCTCTTTGGGATGATGGTGGTGTTAGAAGAAAAAATTAGAGTTTTGGTGGATGATGGTGATATTCTGTTTAGTTTCTCCCTTGGAAGGGTTGCTTGTAACCAAAATGATTTTCGGATTTTTATTTTACTTTCTGCATTTGTATGCCCCATTTTTCAATCTGTTAGAAGATGAAATTATTTCTAGGCCTGCTTAAGCTTGTAGGTCAGTTAGTAATAGGAGATTTTAATGTGATATTAGAACAAGAGATCTCAAGGTTGAACCTCTGTGACCTATAATTATCTATAGCACAAGGGAAAACAAATTACCTATGTTGAACTGTAGCAATGCAAAATAAGCCTACCGGTGAGTGGACTTGTTAGAATATAAAATTATTTATGAGTCATGCAAGCTTTAGCTTTTAAGTCAGTTGGTGACCGGAGAATTGTACGAGTTATTTTCTTTGGATGATGGTGGTGTTTGAAGAAAAATTAGAGTTTTGGTGGATGATGTTGATATTCTGTTTAGTTTTTCCCTTGGAAATGTTGCATGTTTTCAGGATTTTATTTTATTTTTTTGCATTGTTATTCAGGTAAGCATTTGCTTCATGCTCTATGCTTCACTACTGCCCTGCTGAATGTTTTTGACACAGAATGGTATGAAGGGCAGGTGATTACAGTTATGTTTGAAGAAATGAAATGTATTCACTTCCTGAGAGAATTGATTTGAGTAGTTGAATCAATACATATTGACATGTTTTCATGCTAATTCAAGTGTGATTGAAGTAGCAGAGGAGAATCAAGAGTGTTTACTGTAGTATTTGCTTGCTTTGGTAGATTTCTACTAGGTATCTATGATCGCATTTAAAGTTTTTTTTTTTTTAAAAACCATGATGGTGCAAATACATTTGTTTTTGATAATAGCAAATACATTTTTAATGTGAACACATTAGTCTGAACTGCATCTTTTTTATTTTACAATAAAAACAAAATCAAAAAAATTTGGAGAGAGGGGTTGGGGGTTTCTAGAACTATGAACTCAATTGGTCATGATGTCTAGAACACAAGATGTTCTTCATATATGCACGTTTTATATAACTCGCATCTTAACGATTTATAATTTATGTGAATTTCTTGTTTTGGGGAAGTAAGGTATCTTATGTGGTTAAACTCTAACAGCCTATATTTGAAGGTATGTTACCTTAGGCTCCTAATAAATTTAAGTATCGTAAACTTCTCAAACATCCCTCCACTCTGCCAGAGTATATTGCATGTATGTCATATGTGCTCAACATGTTACACATAAAGTCACGTCTAGAATCTCTTGGATTTTGTAATTCACATGGTGATCAAGATGTCACTGTAATAATAGCTTCTTTAAACACTACCCTCGTTCTTGCTTGTGTTGCTGCCTCCTTTGTTTGCTCAAAAAGGACTTCATCATCTATCCTTTTTGTTACCATAGCTTTGGTGCCATGTTTAGTGATTATTTGGATCTTAAGGGTGTCAAAATCTAATAACCATTATATACATCTTTGTGTGTATCTACATTATATTGTATAGAGTATCTTCCTTAGCTTCACTATTGGGTGGTAGTGAGCCTCTTTTTAGTACTAAATGGGGTGTGGATCAAAGTGATTGCAATGAAAAATTGACATGGGATGTGTCAAAATGATATGGAACAATGCTTTGATGCCAAATTTAATGCGGGATGAACATTCTAATAAAAAAACTAATGCAGAATGGTGATGGAGGAGGGCAGCAACTCGGTTTTGGGGGAAGAAGGAAAGAGGAGGGAGATTTGAAGAATAAAAGATAACTAGGGTTTCAAGGATTCTTACCTAAGGTCCCCACTCTTCTCTTCCGGGATATTAATATTTTCTAAAAATCCTAATTGCACTCAAATCAATTTTTCATTAATCAAAGGCTTCCTTAATTGTTTAAGTACAAGCCTTAAATATAAAAGAGCTAATCCCATTCTAAAATAAAGATAAACATGTGAGACTAAACAAATTTATAATTTAAAATAAAATAAATAAATAAAATATATTTGACTAATTCAAACCATAGCAAACTCTCTAAATGATAAATTGATAATAATCTGCATTATCCATCTGAAATCATGATGTGAAATTTGATCCAAGTCGTCACTCGTTAAAATGTCTCTATCAGAGTTCTACCTCCATCCTACTTATTTATGATAAAAGGCTACAATAGAGCTTAAAGCTAGCTATTTTTCATAGGCAAGGTTGGACAGTCTTATTTTAAAATGGGAGAATGGAAGGCATGGCTAAAACAAATCCCTAAGACACTCAAGAGAAAAGCTTTTCATGTTGATCACACTTTTTGGGTAAATCCTTTTGAGAATGAGAATTTCCACACTCCACTCACCTCGCGCCTATTTCCACATGTGCTCCTATCTGAGGACTGCTTGCATGCTGAAGGTTTTTTGCATCCCCTTTCAGCTTGTATTCTCTGGTTTGGCTTGGTTTATTAACTCAACATTACAAGAAATGGAGTAGTATGTCAATATTTTTGAAATCATTGTGACAAAGCAAACTTGTTTACCTTTAAGGATGATGCGCCTAAATTCCTTTGCATCTAATTTAAGAACTCAAATGAAAACACCCTGGCTAGAGATTGCTAACAAGGTGAGAATTTATAACCGTCAGGACTTTTACTACGGCTAGTATTTATTTTGGCCAGGCTTTTACAAATACTTGTAAATATCACACAATTCGTTAACTATTATCATTTTAGTATTGCATTATTTTTTTTTCGTAGAGTAAGTTTCCTTAGTTTCAATGTCTTCTAGGAAAATATAACTAAAAATAATTTTTAATTCGTCCAGTACTTGGAGATATCCATTTTGAAAATGTAATGCTATTTTATAAATTTCATGACAGGATTACACTGGCAAGCATGTCACCGCGAAAAATCTATACGCAGTTCTTCTTGGTGATAAGAATGCAGTCCAAGGTGGTTCTGGCAAGGTCGTGGATAGCAAGCCAAACGACAGGATATTCATCTATTACTCTGACCACGGAGGTCCTGGAGTTCTTGGTAATTTACTGGCCTCAAAAGTATGGATTTTTTTCTTTTTAACTTTATAAATACTGATGCATTTTGAGTTTCCATGCTACCATCAAATCTTGGCCAGGGATGCCCAATCTTCCATATCTTTATGCCAAGGATTTTATCGATGTGCTGAAGAAGAAACACAAATCCAATGGATACAAAGAAATGGTTAGGCAATGTGATACTCTTTTCTATTTATTTTGCTTATTTGTACAGCAATAGTGATTTTGCTTCATGGGCAGGTTATCTACATGGAAGCATGTGAGAGTGGGAGCTTCTTTGAAGGCATGATGCCGGAAGATCTTAACATATATGTAACTACTGCATCAAATGCAGTGGAGAGTAGTTGGGGAACTTACTGCCCAGGGATGGAACCCCCTCCACCTTCTGAATATTTGACTTGTCTTGGGGATTTGTACAGTGTTTCATGGATGGAAGACAGGTTCTCTTCATTTTAATCTTCAAGCCGTCCTTAACTAGGAGCACAGTCTTAAATTTAATGTGCTTAACACAGCTCTTGAATCATTTGCAGCGAGAGTCACAATTTAAAGAAGGAAACTGTAGGAAAGCAGTATGAAACGGTGCGAATTTTCTTCTTATCTCGATGACTTAATCGTTTTGATTTGTTTCTTTGTAAACTCGGATGAACTCGACGACAGGTGAAGGACAGGACTTCAAATCATAACACTTATAATGCCGGCTCACATGTGATGGAGTATGGGACCAGGAGTATTAAAGCTGAAAGATTGTATTTATACCAGGGTTTTGATCCTAGTAATGCTAATGCCACTGAAAATCTTCTGAAACATAGCATTAGAGGCGTTATTGATCAGAGAGATGCTGATATCCTCTTCATGTGGAAAATGGTTGGAACTGTTCCCTACCTTTTTTGGTTGCACTTTCTCAAACTTGAATTCTTTTATTGTCTAGTGACAATACAACAACTGCAAAAAGGTCTTAGAACTACTCTCTGTGAGTGCAAATTAGTCAAGGTTGTGTAAGAATCAATCCCATGTTAGCTGATAAGATACCTTAATAGAATGCTTCTCAGTATATTGAGTGAGAAATCTTACTGTCATCCATAAACTTTTGATCTGTTTCTTTTTGTCTTTTATCCAACTAATCTAGATGATTTCCACTGCTACATTTTTTTTTTTTGGTTCGGGGAGTGCTTGTAGCATGAACAGCTAGACGATAAATCAGAGAAGAAAACAGACGTTCTCAAGGAGATCGCTGAGATAATGAACTACCGCTGGCATTTAGATGGCAGCATTGACTTCATCGGAAAGCTTATTTTTGGATCATTGAACGGTCCATCTGTTCTCAGAGACGTACGATCCTCTGGTCAGCCCTTGGTCGATGACTGGGATTGTCTAAAATTCATGGTAATAAAAATTACTGATTCCAATTTCCATCCCTCTCTTCTCATGAATTCAAACGGCTTCTTTTATGATCTTGGTGCAGGTTCGGGTTTTCGAGTTGCACTGTGGCTCGCTCACTCAATATGGCATGAAGCATATGCGAGCTTTTGCGAATATCTGCAACAGAGGTATTTCCATGGAAGAAATGGAGGGGGCCTGCATTAGTGCCTGTGAAGGTTATAATACAGCAAAATGGACTCCAGTTAACCATGGCTTCAGTGCCTGATAATGGATCAAACAACTTGATGTCACTTCTTGCCAGCAAAAAGTTATATTTGTAAGGTTTATAGTGTGGCTCTTGTTTAAGCTTTGCAATAACTAGAGTACCTTTTTTATGTTTCATTCAAGTTGCAAAAGTTAATATCATTGAAAACATATGAAATATATACATGTATGTGTGTATATATATGTATGTAACAAGTTAACTTGCTACGCTCATATGCCGAGCCTTTATGTGTTGAAAGGTGAACAGGCAAAGCTCGAATTATGGAGATGAATTTGAGTATAATTTGTGGTATTCGAAAGATAAGAAGGATGTTGGAAGCTTTGATGTGGTATTAACCAGCTCTTGAAGACATCAAAGAGAGCAGGAACAATGCACAAGCTGAAAGAGAGAAAAAAAGGAATTAATGCATCATCTCAAGTCATCACATTTACATTAAAAACAATGGAGGTGTAGAATTCATGAATCTATTATTGTACATTAATGACATGTTGGTCGGCGAATGAAAAGTCAAAGGAATCATTAAGGTGAAGGTTGGAACTTTGAACAATCTTCAATGTGAAGGGCCAGCTCGGGCCGGGTCACTCAATAAGCAGGTTAAATCACACCTATATATATATATATTCGGGTTAATTTACATGATTGCCCAACATGGCTTCGGGCTGGGCCGGGTCGATCCGAATGGTAAGTTTTTCTCCATAATAAGTAAAAAATTGTTAAGCTTTTAGGTGTCGGGCAAGGCTGGTCAAGATCGGCCTGAACGATCATGATAATGATTGGGCCGGGCCGGGCCGGGCCGGGTTAAAGAAATAAAATGAAAATTTTATTACAACTCAAGCCCTAAAATTTTTGGGTCAGGTTGGGCGAGTCCCTGGGCCCATGCCCAGGTCTACTTGTCAGTGCTAAGAAGTTTGATACAATGGTGTGTGTGCGGCCTAACATTTCACATGCTATTAGAGTTGTTAGCAGGTTTGTTTCTAACCAAGAAAGAGCACTAAGTAGCAGTCAAGTAGATCATCTGATATCTTTAAGACACATCTAAGATGGTGTGTTTCAGAAAGCAGTTAGCTGAAGGTTGTAGGCTATTCAAAGTGGATGTGGAGACATGGACTCGATGAAGTCAATTTTGCCATATTTAGTCACGTAGGGTGAGTTGTTGTATGGTAATCAAAAAGCTACAAAAGTGTATAGTAATTTTGACAAAAATGACTGAGTTGATATTCGCAACAAAAAGACGCAAGAAAATTCTATGGATGAATAGGTGATTCGAGGAATTGCGTCACACACGAGACATATTCCTTGCACTCACATTTTCTAAGTGTTATCTGTCAAGCAAAGAACTTAAGTTTTAACTCGAGGTCATAGCTTATAGGATTCTGCTATTACCAGATAGGGCACGTGTTCGAAATGAAGACCCTATTATTAAAGTAGGTCCAAAATTACGAAAAACCTGCTTGACATGATTACGAAGCCAACAACGAAGTTAAGCACAAAGTCTATAAGGCTATGCAGGCTTCAACCTCATCTCATTTATAGGTTGAGATAAGGCGTTTGATGAGGCTCCCTTCATACGAGGATAAAGAGAAAATAGAGAAGGCTCTTCGAAAAACTTCACGAATAAAGTCGGTTCATTATAGAAGACTAAATCGCATGAGGGTACCTAGATCAGGAGGTCATTGCATATACTTTTTTTTTTTTAAGTTTATAAATTGAATAATCTTAGTTGGCATTGTGCTTTCTGTTATGGAGCCCAAATTTTTGTGAATTTTACAATTTCAAGTTTTCCTTCCACCTCAGCTCAACTCAACCTTGCCAGTAGCAAAAAAATTGGCAGAGAGCCACTGTGAGAGAAGAGGTGGGAAAGAGAAAGACAGGTGATGGCCAATTTGATCCAAAAAAAAAAATTTCATTTGAAGTAATTTAGATGAAAAAATTTTATTTTATTTTTTTAAAAAGTATATTTAATTTAAAATAAATTAATTGTATATGAAATAAAATTAATTATTTATTAAAAATTATATTAAATGTAAGATAAAGTGATTCTTAAATATTAAAATTTATGTAAAATAAAATATAAAATAAAATATAAAATTTTTGATCGTTATTTTATAATAATTATTTATTTTATAGCCAAAGTTATAATTATAATTTGATGCAAAAAAAATTATACAGACCGCAATTTTGAGAGACAAATTGTTATTTTAGTCGTGACTAAAATAGTAATAGCAAAAAATTATAATTTATTTAAAAAATATTTAAATTATTTTATATCTTATTTTACATAATTTTAAATATTAAAAATTAATCACTTTATTTTATATTTAATATAATTATCAATAAATTATTTTTATTTTACTTTCAATATAATTTTTAATATAATTAATTTTATTTTATATCATACATATTTTTTTTTTTTAAATTATAATTTTTTTCTAATGTTTTTTTTTTCTCTAACCAAATGAGAGATCCAAATTGTTAGATAAGTGATGAATTCATCTACTACATTAACATAAAGCACAAAAACAAAGATAATTCTAGGATTGAGAATAATTCGAGTTCGAGTCAAGCTAAACACAGCTCAAGCTTAGCTCGTCTAGATTCAATTAGAGTTCGAGCTTAGCTCATTTCAATTTTAACATGACTCGAGCTTTAATTGAGCAAACTCAAGCCCTTCAAAATTTACCTCTATTAGGGTTTAAAATTGGATTAACCATACTAACAAAATCACCTAATAGATATCTTAACAACACATACTCTATAATAAATAATTACAATAAATGATTGGATATATTATTTATATATATTTAAAAAAATAGGTCCAGTCAAGTTGATCTAATCTGATCATCGATCATAGCTCAACTCACTAAACTCGAGTTAAATTCAATTCGAGCTAAATATTAATCTAAACATCGGGCAACTATTGATCTTCAAGTCAAGCTCTCCCCCCTAGATAATTCCCACTAGAGCTTTAAACATATTGAGACAATCACTTCCCCTACATGAGTCCTAGATCATGGAAGCACCACATAAAACATCATAGGGGCAACATCGCTGAAGGGTCATATCATATCTAGGAATATACCTAGAGGATTTTGCACTGTTTCACAGTACTATATAAACTTCACTTAGATTTGGGCTATAAATGATGATAATCTTCTACATGCGAACAGCCACCTCCTCAATTCTGTTCTCTGATTCTCCAAGATGAAAATTTGTTTGCTGCTGCCACAGAACATAGCTCTAATATGTGTAACCTTGTGAATCTCAGTCCTCTTGTGTGTGTGATTATATCTGCTCTGCCTGCTCAACTTAACATAAATAATCACATATATGAGAAGTTTTGAGATAAACATAGTATTGGTAAATGAATGAAGCAGCAGAATATCTTAAATCCTGAAACTGATTCCAACTGCCACTAAAACTATGTGAACTAATGAAGGAAACCAACAATTGATCCCAAGAAAGACAAAGTGATGTTTTCTCAAACAAAATTGCAACTCAATATTCTGAAATCACTAGTTAAACATTCTGGCCATTGCCACTAATTAGCCTCCAATCAATTTCAGCCAGAAGAAAACATAAACATAATTTACACCAGATGAAGAATTTATTGATCCTTTGCACAGGGAATGTAAACATTTTGGTATTAAATACAGTTGCCTATTGTAAACTTAAACTAGAAGTGAAGCTGTAGGTTTTTGTTAACTCTGTTCATATGGGAATCACAATGTCTGCTTCATGCCATCAAGATACACCCAGCACTGAATCACCGTCTTACCCACACGAAATCCTGGAACAACCGTAAATCCAATCTTCGGCCTTGGAACCCAGTGGCAGTAATCCATCTGCTGCGAAGATTTTCGACAGACAGTCTCCATGTAAACCATGGAGAACTCTGCTCCTTGACCGACTTGAAAGAGCTCCACCACGGGATCATAAGACCACGCTAGTTTGTGCAGCATCCATATCGAGTTTGCCGTGTTCACAAACATCTCATACAGGGGGCTTGAAGGCTCCAAATTACCAACAATGGCTTTGAAGTGATCCGAATTACTAAAGAGAGATGGTTTGAGACCCGAATTAACCAAATCCTCATACTTACGATGGCAAAATCTTGCAAAATCGCAGTCTGGGTCTGAATTCATTAGATTCAGTGGATCAAGACTTGAATGTTGAACGAACTCTCTCAAAAAGTCACTGCTTTGAAACTCTAAATCGCCACAATGGGAACCCATTCTAGTGGATTGGCAACCAAAACTATTGGAATCGAACGAGTCGAACATCCTCAAACAGAAAAATGAGAGAATTGCGTACCGGCAGTGCCCTGGCTTCGAGTAGCAGATATTGGGGTAGATGGAATCTGCTACGCGCTTCAAATCCCATCCAGACCTGTGCATCAAATCGATCAGAACCCTGGCGAAGCGATGAACAGCCCGGCAGGATTCCTTGAGAACGGAATTGAAGACGCCCACCGTCAGCAACGCCTCCAAATTCTCCCCAGGGGGAAAGCAGGCCTGCTCGAGCCGCCGCTGGAGGCGATCGCCGGCGGTCTCCGCCTCCCGGAGTCGCATCCTGAGCTCTGCGGCTTCGGCATCCTTCCGGTCGATGTCAGACTGCAGGGGGTTCACGACATTCTCGAAGGCGCGGAGGAGGCTCTGGTTCTCCTGCACCTGGAGCTCGAGGTGGGAGGAAAGTGAAAGAGGGTTAGGGCTAGGGTTTGCGTTAACGTTTGGAACTTGGGGGTCAGGGTAATAGGCGCGCTTGAGTTCAGAGAGGCGGTGGAGGTGGGAGACGATGGCGCGGTCGGCGGCGCGAATGGCGTTGGGGTCGAACGGGGAGTGGGCAGTCTGCAGGTGGAGGTAGGCGGCGCGCAAGGAGGAGACGGCGGCGAAAAGGGAGGAGACGAGGGCGTCAGGGTTGGGAAGTGGCGGCGGATCGGGCTTGAGCACGACCACCCGCTGCCCGGTGATGACCTCCTCCGGCGCGGGGTCGAGATCGGCGGCGGCTACGGAGGCGTTGTCCTCTTCCTCCTCCTCCTCTTCCTCCTCGGCGAAGAACTCGATTGTCTTGGTCTTGAAGGCTAAAGCAAACTTCTGCAGCATCTCGGGCGAGGATTTGGGGCAAATCTCCGACCAAAGAGTCAGAAAAAAAGCGGCGGCATGGAATGGAGAGCCGAGGGTCTCCTCTTTTCTCGCCTTCTTCTCTGTCTCAGAGGAGAAGAGTGGGAGAAACAAAGGGATTTGCTTTGTGGGGAGAGAGCGTGAAAGGGATCTGAGAAGCCTGGGATAATTTCTCTGCTGAGCTGTGGGGATTTTGCTTTATTCATTTTTTTCGTCTTCTTCCATTGCTGCGAGGAAGTGGGCGTTGAAGCCGTCAAAATAGTTGAGAATTTTTTTTCTTAGTTATAATTGTTTTTTATTAAATAAAATAATAATAATAATAATAATAATAATAATAATAATAATAATAATACTCTCCGGGTCCACATGAATTCACAAAGATAAAAACGTTAGTTTTTTTAGGAATTCATTAAATTTGAACATTAAAATTGTTATTTTTAAAATATAAAAATATATATTATAATTTCTCTTTTTTTTATATATATATATACTAGGTCATAATAATAATTTTTAATATTTAAATATATATTTAATTTTTTAAAATATTAATTTAAGTATTAAATTTAATAAAATTTATCAAAAAAGAGAAATTAATATATTTTCATTTTTATAAACGTACTTAAATTTAAAGTAGCTTTGAAGAAATTACTCATAAAAAAATTAGAAAAATATAAATTACATTTTTTAAAATTACAAATTACTGTTCTATGGTTCTAAAAATAAAAACATATATTTCGCACTTTTAAAATTCATAAAATTGACAGAACACGTGACTGCACTAGGCTGTTGTCGGACCGATTTTGAGCGAGTCGAAGGCAACTCAAAATCGAAAATTTCAAGTTCGGCTCGGCTCGAAATCGAACGAACCGGCTCGAATCATGATTCCAATCGGTTCGTAATTGTAAAAAAATGTAGAAATATTATGTGCTTAATAGGATTTGATCCTTAAACCTTGAGAAAAATAAATCTTAAATCTTCTTTACTCTACCACTAAACTACTGGCTAAATTATATGTAATGACATTTTATTTATATATATATATTTATATTATACATCAATATACATATAATTTCGAGCGAGCTAGGGCCAACTCAAAATCGGCTCGAAATGAACTTCAAGCTAAAGTCCATAGCTCATGATTTAATTCAAAATTTTCGAACCGATTAAAAAATCGAATGAATTTCGAACGAGTTTCTAATTTCGGATATTTTTAACACCCTAGACTGCACTGATCTAGCTCTTCTATTAACAGATAATCACATAAATTAATCTCTCAAAAAAAAGATTTCAGTAGATTTTTATGTTTAAAAAGATTTAGAAGCTTGAATTTAGGACAATATTGTTTAGGACTTTAGATTTTAAATAGAGATTTTGAGGAATATGATGTTTAGTGTAAAAATTTAATTTTCATTATAATATATTTACTGAATTCTTTGTTGTTTTAATCATTTCTCATTATAATCCTTCTACATACTTTATCTTCCCTTTCCTTTCTTCATTACACAAGTATATTTTGGTTATGATGTGACATCAATATTTATTAGCATTAAAGGAAATTATTTTTTTTTCAAACAAAATTTAAAATAAATATGATAAACTTGAATATCAGCACAAAGAAATAATAATAATAATAATAATAATAATAATAATAATAATAATAATAATAATAATAATAATAATAATAATAATAATAATAATAAACATATGTGAATGTATCTTTACATCTCACAAACACGAATAATTAACCTTTAAAAAAAATAAGTGAACAAAAATAATTTATCCTAAATATTTTAAATAAAAGTGCAATAATTTGTTAGAGATCTTTTCTTTTGAGAATGAAAAAGAAATTGAAATTGAATAGGCATATAAAAAAAAAACGAGTTGATCGCAGCATTAGCCTCAAACAAAAAGTATTCAGCATGGTTATTCATTAAAATAAAAAAATAAAAACAAAATAGCTCGTTGAACAATACTTATATTCGATAAGATTAGAAAATTAGTGAAACAACTGTTAATATTTAAAAAGTTATCATTTGTATTTCAACTTATAAGTGAACGTGCTTCAAAAAGCTAAAAGACGATGGTGCTCGTGAGTGAGCATTTTCGAGAAGATATCTAACTGTCCTATTGTTAATCTAAAGCAAGAATGTTCAAATTATTTTCTTGCACAACATTTTTTACATCATGCAAATGTCATACTTTATATATGATTCACTGTATAATCAAGTGAACTAATCTAATTTCTTCAAAACACTTTTGAGCTTTAAATTATAAATCTATATTTTCTCATAATTAAAATAATAAATTTTAGCAGTAATATAATTTTTAAAAAAAATTTAAATTGTCTTCCTTTTAGAAATATCTCCCATTCCTTTTTTTTTTAAATATAAGATTTACAACTATGTTTGAAAGTTCATATTCAATCATTAACTTATAATCAATACAATATATATATATATATGTGTCTCTAGATTTTTTAGACTATAACATTTAATTAAAATATTTTACTTGAAATATATATATATATATATTATGAAAGTTTATTCTATTATGGTATATATTAATAAACTCAACTCCAAATAAGAACAAATGGCAACTTGGAGTTGAGGATGACTCGATCAAATTCAATTGGATGCTAACATTAATTAAAAACATGAAGATGTACAATCGAATTCATGTTAATTAAATCTGTCGTATTTTGGAGAAATAAATATTTAATTTGATGACATATTAAGATAATATTATAAAAAATTATAATATTATCATTTTAAAATACCATCTATATGTTACTCAAAATTGGATGAAATCTAAATGCCAACTTAATTATAATTGAAAGTGGTGAGATTGGATTAATTTTTTATTATTAATTTTTAAAATTAAAATGACATTAATGTACTAAATAAATATTTTTTTTGAAAAAGTGCAAATATTGATATCTATATAATGTATCCATAATAGTTTTGAAAATAAATATAAATATTTAAATCGATATTATTGGCTACTTTACCTATATTGGGCCGAGTTTTCAAATGGGCCAAATTAATGACCTCACCACAGCCCATAAATAATAAGGCCCGTACACGCTTTTATTTTATTTGTTTAATCAACTTTTATTTTTTAGAATTAATGCCACTTCTAAAAAAAGTTTTTTTACTTTTTTAATCTTAAAAATAAGATATTTGTGAACATTTGTTACCTATTTCTTTAAATGCATAATTGTGAACTGACATTCTGTATAAACTATTTATAACAAAAATATTCTTTTACCACTTAAAAGATAAAAAAAAAAATTACGAAAAATATCTTCTTCCTCACCTTCATCTTAATTCCTCTCCCTATTGGAGTTGTAGGTATTCTATATTGCTTGATTGGATTGCATCAATTTCACGTTTATTTCATGTGATCAATGCACTACTACAATATTAAGAAACTACGGTAGATATTAGAGACTGAATTGTGACAGATTCCGTCACAACCAATCCGTCGCAAAGGTTGGCGTCGGCATAAAATCCGTCGCGAATACATTTGTGACGGAGGTTATGGCCACGAAGATAGTAAGAAAATTATTCTGTCGCAACTAGTGTTTAATTTGCCATAGAAAAAAATGACATCTGAGACAGATAATTCTGTTGCAGGTGTCTAATTTTGTTGTGTGGTATTCATACTTGAAGGAAGTAACATTCATAAGTAACTTACGTCGAGGATCGATTTGAAATATTTTTAAATATTTGAATCAATGTGAAAGAATATATTTCATATTTATGTCATTATTTCTATCACGATGAGTACCTTTTTGTATGATTCATCATTAATTCTCTCTATTATTACATATACAAAAGAAAAATAATGAGACAAGAACAGTTCACCAATGGATAGCCATTAAAAGCATTCCATCAACTTCTCATTATCTCAAACGTTCAAGCCAAAAGTTTGATGATAACAATAGAAGACTCATCTTCTTCGTGCATGGGACTTGAGAGGATACAATGAATTAGCTTGAGAGATGTTCTTCACCTTGTTCTACTTGTGGATATCCTCCACTACGTGATCTCCATCCATAAGACAACATAATGCATTAACATAAACCTCCATATTATTTCAATCATGAACACAAATGGCTTTAAAGAAAATAAATAAAATGAAAATTACATGCATATTATTTTGTAAAAATATTTTATTTAGATATTTATATCTTTTCAAAATTTATTTATGGTGGTGCCACTCCGCAATGTTAAATATTACATATACATTACTCAGGCTAACTTGATCTATCATTACTTAGGTTAATATCTATTAAGAATGAATAGAATATGCATACAATATTTTATATGCAAGCCATCATCGGCCAAATGTCGTCCCATAGGCACCCCGCTGGGTACCTCAATTATTATAATCCAACCACAACTGGTCACCATATGTTGGCCGCCATTGTCAGTTATAAATGATTTGCAACTACCGTGCTTTGCTCGTTTTCACTGCCAATAACCACTATGAGAGTATTTGAGTTATATTAGCTATAGTTTAACGTGTGTGTAGTGATCGAATGTCATTGTAATATTGAAGATCACAGAAAGTTATATATGAAGAGGAAGGTTTGACAATCAAGCTAGCTACCCAAAATTTTCTCGAAATTACTCAAAAGCAGCCAATGGGTGGCTAAGTATCCCAAGGCATGGTAAATCAGTGTCGACAACATATTATTGTCTTCTCTCACCCGGGCTATAAATTAAGAAAAATGAAAGGTGATAGAAGGGTTCCTACTGTATAAAACTCTTCGACTTCACATTTCAGCTTCTTTTAGCCACTTATTCAACACTGTTCAACTCTGTACCGCCACACCAAAACTTCTAGCTAGCATGCACTTCTTCTAGTTGTCACTCTCCTCGATCTCTTATTCGTCTATGTAATCTTGCATGCATTCATTATACTCATTTTCTTGCTGGTTGAATTTAAACTGCCGAATTTGGCATTATGCGTTTTGCTTGAGTTACTCCAATTTTCATGTAAAAATATGGCCTCGATAATTTCATACTCATTATTAGATTATCTTCTCGACTTTGTATATATTGACCTTTAGATTGATTTGTTTCATACAAAATTTTACATCAACAGAATTAGAATTTGGTGTCGACCCCACCTAGTGGGATTAAGTTTTAGTTGTTATTGTTGTTGTAAGCTAGAATTGGGTAATCACAATATTTTTAACAATATGGATTAATTAAGCACCAAGATTCAAGACAACTCAATGACTAATTATGACTGTTGAGTATAAATAATATAAGTAGAGTTCATATAATTACACAAAGTTATGGGATACACTTATATATATATATAAAACTGAGAGAGAGAACTATTTAGCTTAATTAATTTAGCTTTATTCCCAAAGTTTAATACTTTGAAACATATGAAAATTCCCAAAATATCCCCATACATACAAAGAAAAAGTCAAATGTATATAGCAGCTCCTTATCTAGCAGTATCTACATATAACCTCTCTCTTCACTTCAAGAGGGAAAAAATAATATCATGCATGATAAAAAAAAATATATTTTACATTAATTCTTCAAGGGCTATAAAAAATATATTTAGCGAGCTTTATGATTGTTGATGTATATATATTATTTTTATTTCTATATATTAAATTGGCGCATCAAAGCTGAACCCATCCTCCAAATATCGAGCGACTTCACTGTTACTGCTGCTCCTGTGGCATTATTGAAGAGGAAGAGCCTCGCAGATCCGTCGATTGCTACTGTTGGATAAACCCTCGATGTGATGCAAGCCCTCCCTCTTTGAGCAAAGCTCTCAATGATAGAGTGATCAACCTGCATTAGTTATCCACGTGTTAGTATATATATACTACGGATCTAAATGAATCACAAATGTCAATAGGAATATTTGAACAGGTTAAGCCAGAATTCATCACCAGTATTCTGACTGATAAGGTTTCACCATGGAGCACTGGAACAGTGCTGCCGTAGACTCTCTTCACTATGTCGTTCGCTTTTGAAGACCTGTAAACGATTTCGTTAGGAGATAATTAATACTAGGGAACTCAAGTTTCGCCCAATGCATAAGTGAATGGGTGCGCAAGTACGTACGTAGGAGAAAATATCAGGTGTGTATTACGTATAACTTAAGTTGTAAATCGCATACGACTTATATATGTCATGAACTATACATAACTTATGTATGTATAGATTATGTCTCATTCAACTTTCCTTACATCATATAACTTTAAATCATAAAGTGTACACAACTTATGCAAATTCATGTCTTGCACTCTCAGCACTTTTTTTTGGATGCAATTGCCCATTAATCTGACAACAAAAAATAGCATTTTGAAATTATAGCTCAATCTTAAAACTTTGGGGACAAGCCATAGGGAAATTAAGGCCATAGTTTTAATACTCGACTGTTTGTTTGTAAGGTTTAAATTTAATAAAATTAATATTAAACTTAGATAGAGATATTTTTTATTTAAAATTATGAATGATGTGAAATAAAGTTAGTTATTATGTTGATATATGTGAGAGATGTGATATAAAATTAGTTATTATATTGAGATATGTGAGAGATGTGATATAAGTTAGTTATTATTTTGATAATGTGTGTAAGATATGAAATAAAGTTAGGGTTTAGGGTTAATTTTTAATATTAAATTTTATATATGATGATGTGATATATCAATTTAAAATTAAACTACATTATTTTGAACTGCCAAACAAACATGAGCGTAAGTACATACAACTTATTGCTAAATTATATTAATAATATGTAAAGATTGCTTATATTTCCAACTATTTTATTAAAAACATTTAATATAAATAAAATGTTTAAATTATTTTATATTGTAATTTTAATAATTTAATTTGGAATCAGATATTATATATATATACATAGTACGCACCTCAGCTCATCCTGACAGAAGAAGGCATTGAGGCGGCCGTCGGTTCCCTTGGCAACGTAGAAATAGACCGCCGTCTGCTCCGACCGGACCTCGTCGGCGAGGACCAATACCCCGAACGGCCCGAGCACTCCCCGGCCGGCGGCGCCGCCTCTCGTGCTGCAGTTATAACCGACGTCGGCCTCCGCCGTCGCCTCCAGCGAGGTCCCATCGATCTCGAATTCGGCGACGATGTCAAGCTGAAGATGCGTTAATTATATATAACAGAAATATCGACCGTTAATTTACACTGTTGAAATTTATCTATATATAAATATAAATACCTGCGTGGCGCCGGCGATGTTGAGGGGCTTGACGGAGCCGGCGGCGAGCTCAAGGTTGGTGAAATTCCTTCTGCTGAGCCGCAGGGTCTCCACCTCTTCCACAGGCCATAGGAGAAGGTTGCTTTGGGTCTTCTGGTCGAAGAGCACGGTCCGAGGAATGGTCTGACGAAGTCGATCAATTGTATAATCAGAGTAATATGATACAAGAATATATACATTATTTCAGCACTACAAGAATAACAGGCATCAGTCACCGAATAACATTCGACGATTGTATACAGTAGCAATCGAATGAAGATCTGGCATGAATATCTTCATCATCGATAGAATTTACGTACGAACTGATATATTTTCTCTCTCCTATTGTATATAAATTTTCTCTATCTTATACTTGAACAAATAAATAAGTTATACCTAGTGGTAGATGCCTGGATTTAAAACGACAAAGGAAGTTTCATGATTTTTTCCTTTTTTAGGGTTTTCTACGTACAAAATTTCTATGTTCTGGTTTATTTCTTTTTTAATAATACTATTTTTTGATTTGTTGTTGAATTTTTATGTCAATACATTTGTTATGATTGAACCGGTTATTGTGAATCAAATTTAGAATTTGTTTGGCAAAGCAATTAATTTGGTCATGCGTCGTGAAATTTTTTGACTTGCCTTGAGATATGTGTCCGATAAAAAATAAAGTTAATTATGTTAAAAATTATATAAAATATAATAAAAATTAATTTAATATTATTTTTTATAATAAATGAACCATTTTGACGATATTAGCATGACCAAAATAGTATATAGACCAAACAAGCCCTTAAAGTGTCAGTTTTACATCCACATATATAAATTTGTCACTTCTAATATAACTTTCAAATAATAATATTATTTTATTTTATATTATACATACTATAAGATAAAATTTTATTTATTTTCAAATTCTAAAAATGCTTCAATTACAATTATTAATTTTTTCTTATCTTATTCATATATCCAACAAATATCTTTATACACGCAAAAATTGTCACCCTTTTTCATCTCACTAGACAAACCCTAGACTGCAAATGAGTTTTGAAACTTAGGGACCAAAATGACATTTATTATTTATTTATTTATTTATTTATTTTTCCGTACACTATCCACGTGATTCAGGCCACGTGATTCAGGCTTCCCACAATGTGGGAAACGGTCAACGATGCCAACCGTTCAAGCCGCCGCGTTCGTGATTCTCAACTAATACAACCACGTCAATTGCAAAAGCGTGCAAGTAATAATTTTTTTAACTTTCCATACATTTTTTTTTTAATATCACTCAAATTTAATTTCATAGGATGCAATTTATGACGTCATGACAGCGACTTTCGGTGACGTGGCACAAAGGAAACCTCACGATAATTTTTTAAAAATAAGCAAAATAACAGATCACCATTAATTTAGAAAGTCCCAAATTTAATGAAATCATCTCAATGAGGAAATGGGGTCCAAAAATAATTTGAAAAATCTTTGAATTTATAAATAGTATGTAGGGACCAGAGAATAAACTTTATATACTGAAAATATTATAAACATATTAAAATATTATAAACATATTTTAATGAGAACTAGATCTTAAATGTGTTCATCCAACAATTAATGAATAATTCAACTATAAAATAATTCATGGTTTAAGTTGATAATCGTAATCGAAGAGAACTGAATTTTGATCAAAATTTTTATCTAATTACATATCAAGTGGCTTAAAACATATCGACAGGATATATGATTTATAAGTACGTACTTTTACTAACTTGACATGCTTATCAGTTAGAATTAATTATTTAGTTTAGGCACGTTTATATCGATTTGATTTAAAAATGTATCGTAATAATTTTGAAACTAATTGTTTTGAATCTTATAGGGTCATTTTTTGTAATGAATTTGAAAGTGATTGTTCTAGATCCTACGCGACTACGGCTAAACCTA
Organism: Apostasia ramifera; assembly: GCA_019297695.1. Classification (NCBI taxonomy): domain Eukaryota; kingdom Viridiplantae; phylum Streptophyta; class Magnoliopsida; order Asparagales; family Orchidaceae; genus Apostasia; species Apostasia ramifera. Next base: position 55,065 of record JAEMOT010002249.1, read on the forward strand.
TGACACATATTTATTAAAAGTAACATGGACATTTATATTTTACACAAAAGATATTTTAAAAATAAAGATTTGTGCAAAAAATTCAAGAGATTTTAAATATTTTAATGGGTTTTTGACTAAAAAACTCAATTCTAAAATAAAAACAATAACTATTAAAAAAATAGAAATTAAAATAATAACTAACGAAGCGATAATATAATTCAGTACCTGAACGGAAGCCCAGCCCTTGAGCTGATCGGCCCTCTCGCTGTCCGTCTCGCCGGACCATCCCCAGAGCACCCGCCGGCGCTTCTTCTGGTCGTAGAACGACTTCGAGGCGTAATACTTGCCGTAATCGAGCCGGAGCCCGATGCCGACGTCGGCCTCCGGATCGTCGGGAACCCACGAGTTCTCCTCCGGGAAGTACCGTCCGATCGCATAGTAATCGTGCTTGTCATCGTCGAGGCTCGCCTTCAGAACGTGCCGCACAGTAGGCGCCGGTCCCGACGACGTGTCGAGCCCGACGGCGGCGGAAGTGTGCACGGGGTAGAAGTCAACGCACTCCCACATTCCGGTCAGCGGGACGGAGTGGAGCACGCCGTCGACGAGTTCATAGTGGTAGAAGTCGCGGGTGCGGTACACGAGAGTGATGCCGGGGTGGCCGCCGGAATCGTTCTTGGAGCCGATGGCGATCCGCCAGTCTCCGTCGCCTTCGACGTACCAGGCGGTGGTGGGGTCGCGGAAGTCCTTGAAGTGGATGCCGGCGGGCGGGACGAGGACAGGGTTGCCGTCGTGCTTGACCCATCGGAGGAGGAGAGGGTCGTCGGGGTCGGCCGGGACGGCGAGGTTCTGCACCTGAACGGATTCGTTGGTAGAGCCGGTGTAGAGCATGACGACCTTGCCATCGGCGAGGAGGGTGGCGGATCCCGTCCAGACGCCGTTGATGTCGAACCAGCGGTCGGGTTTCATGGCGATGGGGAGGTGGAGCCAGTTGATCAGATCGCCGGAGACGGCGTGGCCCCAGGTGATGTTGCCCCACACCGCCGAGTCCGGGTTGTACTGGTAGAAGAGGTGGTACCATCCCCTGTAATACAGCGGCCCTGCACGAAAATCCCCATTTTTTATCTGTAGAGTTTCTCTGCGGCATTTCGTCGAACAAGCAGAAATGAGATGAAATTTCGGTGCTCACCATTGGGATCTGAAGGATGTGAGAGGGGCGCCGGAGATCGAAAGAAAGAGCACGGAATCAGTAAAAATGGCGGAGGAATTGAGGGGTGGAAGAATCTGAAGCAGAGGAGAGCTAATTATTAATCACCGTTCATCCAGTTTTTCTCCGGCTGGAAATGAAAGCCGGTGCGCTGGAAGGCGAGCATGGAGTTAGTCCAAGGGTAGGCGGCGGCGGAGCCCAGGAAACTGGAGGTAGATTTCTCAGACACGCCGGCGGTGGCTCCCCGGGAGGGAGCCAGAACTGCTGGAGTGGGATGACCGGAGGGGCTTTCCAGCCCGCGGAGCGCCTGCAGCGCGGGGAAGGCAATTAGTAGGGCTGAGAGAGGAAGGAGCGCGAACAGATACAGGCGTGAGCGGCGCCGCGGCGCCGGCGGGGTGAGGAGGGAGGAGACGAAATCAGGGCCGTCCATTCTGGTGGATGGGAATGAACGGAGAGTGGAGGATGGAGAGGGGAATCGTGGGTATATATAATGCCAAACAGGGAGATGAATGGTGAATTTTGTTGGAAAGGAAGGTGATTTAGTTGAATAAATGGAAAAAATAATAATGATTTTTTGTACGTTTAAAAAAATAATAATAATTTGATAATTTCCATGGGAGAGCAGAGAATTTGTGCGGACGAAGATTTGTGCGTTGGCGGAGAAGTTGGAAGAAGAGTTGGGAGGGAAGAAGACGGTAAATGCATGGACTTGATTGGCTGGTATCCTGGTCCTCCGAACTGTAAGGAGAGTTCTGATGTCCCGCCGGAACAGCTTTAGCACTGAGGAAATTTTATAATAAAGTACCTGTATATTGCCATATTCCCATGCAACATGCTTCTTAAGATGAAAGAGTGGCTTCAAGTCAATTTCGAGCAAAAAGTTAAAATTTTTTATTCCAAGTTAAATTTGGTTTGAGTTTGTTAAATTTTTTTAAAGTTAAATTGTGCCTAATTATTAATTATAATTTTTTTATATTTAATAAAAACATCTATTTTACATATTATATATTTTAAAATTTAATATTATAAATTTACTTTGAATTTTATGTTTATATTTTTAATCACATTTTTTGAAGCTGGTGGTGAGATCTCGAATCTGCGTCGTATGTGCAAACTTAAGGAAAAATGTTGGTTGCCATTTCATATATTGTTGGGGTCCGAAACGAAAATTACAAAATCTGGAGGGTTGCACGTGTCAAATTATTATTTTAGTCGATGTTTATGGGAACATTACGGATCAGCTCTTCTGTTTAATTAGCCAACAGCAAATGTATGCGGCTGTTTATCTGCCACGTGGTTCACGCAAATTTTTTTCCATCCCTTCAATACTTAAATCCTTGCCCTAACGAGGATGCCGACGAGCCGTTAAAAGTCAATGCAGACTTTAATTAATCAATAAATTGATGCGAGTTGGAGTTAGGCCCGTACATTCGATTTAATTGATTGATTTGATGAACAAATAAAAAAAATATTAAATTTGATTTTAAATTTAATAAAATCAAATTAATAAAATAAATATTAATTTGATTTGATTTAATTCAATTAAAATTATATTTTTTTATCTCAAATTTTTTTTTAATATTCTTATAATAATATTAAATATTACTATATTAATATCTAAATAATAATTTTAATATAAGAGTAATTTAGCATAATAAAATAATTTAACTTAATAACTCATCAATTGCATCACCAAAATAAATTAATAAAAAATTAGAAGAATTCAGAAGCAATTGCACATATTATTACATCAATATCACAGTATAATCAAAATTACATAATAAAAATTTCATATATTTATCAAAAATGATGAATATTTTTTCAAATTTTTAGACAGTTTCTGTTGTAAGAATTTATCTTAATTATCATACCTGAAAAAAAGATACACTAAATAATTAGCATAAAAATGCACTACAAAATTCATAAATATACATATACACTATTACTTCAATAGATTCAAAGTCAATACTGTAAAATTATTATAATATAACTGAACCAACCCAACCTTAAAATCATATTTGTATGCGGATTATTTAATAATCAGTTAATTCGGTCGGTTTGGTTTCTAAACATGTAAAATCGAACCCAAACCAATTAACTGAAAACTCAAAATATCAAACCATCACCAAACCGTTAGATTCTAAATCAAACCAAACCGCTAAATTTAAATGGTTCTGTTTGATTTTTTGATCTAAATTATAGTTTGCACACTCCTAGTTGGAGCGATCTAATTATTGAATTATTAAGTAAATTAAATCAAGAAATTATTAAATTATTTTGTGAGCAAAACATAACTCATTATTGATAAATTTATTGAATTACACCACAATTTGTTGAATTCTGCCGTAAACTACCTTTAAATTTTATTGATTGTTCTTACAACTGTGTTTATGTTTTTGTTTGTGGTGAAAATATTTAAAGAATAGATTTTCTATATATAGTATTTTAAATTTAAAAAACATTTTTTTATTAAAATTTTATTTTATTATTCCAGGCATTTTTTAATAGTAACATTAATTTTAATTTTATTTTAGGAGATTTTAATTTAACGTTATTTAAGTGTCTATATGATATATCTATAAATTATTATTAATTTAATTCAATATTATTATATTAAAAAAATAATTAAAAGAATCAATTCAATTATATATTTTTTTATTATAATTAAGGTAATATTTAAATATTGATGTCATATTTAAATAATAATTATGTAATTTTTTATGATATTATTTAATATATTATCAAATTATATAATTAATTTATTCAAATAACATAATATAATATCGTAATAACACACTAAGATTCAAATATTTATAATATGAGAGTCAAAAAAATATGTTACTTGACTTAAAACATAAAATTAAAATAAACAACAAAAAGAAACTCAAAACATAAGCTCAACTCTTGATTTAATATTGAACGGAGCAAAATCTAATTTATCCTAATTCTAGACTTTATTTTTTTCTTTAACTACGGTTAAATTTAACTGCATTTTTTATTACAGTGGTTAATTAACTTGGTCAAAAGATTAAATATTAGGTCAAGGTTTATGTGTGGATAAGAGTTCAAAGTAAAATAGAATACGGCGAGGGACAAATATGTAATATCTCCTTCTTGCACACTTGTACGTGGTTCATTGGAGCATAACTCAATCAAAGATAATATTTACGTAGGAAAATGTAATTTTCATTTAGAAAACATTTTTCTTAAATATTAATTTCAAATATTCATGATAAAATCAAGGTCTTCAATCTTCATCATATCAACGGTCTATATATTGCATGCATGGGTGAAAATGACACAAGGAATTTTGGATAGGGTCATTAATGACTCACTTCTTTCTATGAGTGCACGCCACGTGGGACAACAAGGCTCAACGAACAACATACGTAGATTTACATAAAAAATTTTAAAATTTAAAAAAAATTAAGAAAAAAAAAAAAGGAGATTATTATATTAAAAGATGAATATAGAGGAGAGATTGATTTTAGTAATTATAAGAACAATAAAAAGTATTATATCATACAATAAATTTTAGGCCTGAGATAAATGTTCAAAAAGCCGAACAAAATAGGTTCATACTTCTTGTCACCTCCACTGCCAATAACATGAACCCACCAAAAAATTAAATTTGTCGCACTGTGAGTTCTTCGAGCCCGACCAAAAATATAAGTCAGCGAGGGTTTTGGCCATTCAAGGTTTTTGTTCATTTGTATTTTATCGTCTTAGCTAGGCTTCTTCTAGGCCGCATGAGGTTTCCATCCAACTCCCTGTGGTTCTCACGGCTGCCCTAGGCATCTACTCGACCATCTAATGTTTTTGCTCGACCATTTGAGGAAACTTCTACGTAGTTGCTTGAGAGTTACAATTAGTTGTATGTGATTTTTGCTAAGCTGTTTGAGGCTTTCGCTACATCGTTCGAGTTTTCTACTCAAATTCAGGCTAGGCTTCATCTTTGAGACTAGGGCTGCTTATTGGATCGGTTCGATCCGGAATCAGACTGGAACCGGTCCAGTAAGAATCGGTTCGGTCCAGAATTGGTTGAACCGGACCTGGTCTAATCGGTTCCGGGTCGCAGAACTGGCCGGACCGGTTCTGCTTACGCAGAACAGGTTATCCGGTTCGGAACCGAACCGGATTGCCGGTTCGAAACCGAACCGGATAATATTTTTTTTTTTTAATGT
>JAEMOT010002249.1:66860-97020 GCA_019297695.1 Apostasia ramifera
GGCGGCGCGGGGCTGCGCGGCTGCCGGATCTGGAGGAGAGAGGGAGGGTAAGGGTGTAATGGTAATTTTTATATTTTTTAATAATAAAAAAATAAAAAATGGACCCAGATGATAATTTTTTAAAACCTAGGAACCCCGAAGATATAATTTTAAAAACATAGACCTGTGTGATAATAACCCTTAAACTCAGGGACCTGGGTGAAATTTGCCCAATTAATTTTCATAATTAAAATTTATATTGGACAAAAAAATTATCTCAAACCAAACAAGACCGTAAAAGCTAATTCCCAGCCTCAAAAACTGTTTCCAATAATTTCTAGCGTTTTTTAGAAATTTTTTAATTTTGTTTTGCTTTTCGTTTTTTACAACTCTAATTCGCATGAAATTTATGATTTGGGAGATTATTTTCAATATTTTTTTCTAACTTAATTTTATTTTTAAATCATACTCATAGTCAAATTACTTATATAAAAACTTATATTCTCTATTTTTAAAATCAACTAATACAAATAATTTTAAGTATTTTCTCAATTTCATATTTCTCTCCTTCATCTATGATTTTTACAAGATTGTTTTGCAGTAATTTCAGCGTTTTAGAGGTTATAAATTCCTATTTGATTAACACTCAAGTTAAATATGGTCATTTTTAATTTTTTTTATACAAAAATATATGATAAAAAATAAAATTAATTAATTATAAAAATATTAAATAAAATTAATTAATGTATTCAAAATTACATAAATTATTTTATTCTTTTAAAAAATAATTTCATCCAATTTGAGCATAAATCAAATAGACGTTAAATATTTTTAGCCATATTTGATATATGCACAGATATATTTTTATTTTTGAGAAAAAACTGAATAATATATTTTATGGACTCAACAAAATAAAATAAATAAATGAATACAAATATTCTATTATAACATCTATATCATGGTTACATCTAGATGTAAGTCATAAATTTGAAAATTTTAATTTATAATTCAACGAAACGTTTTTTTTTTTTTTTTGTTTTTAGAAGTTTGTCACCCAAATATGTCATCTAAAAATCATGCATTTCCAGGTGAAAGCAGACTGAAAAGGAAGGCAGCCACGTCAGAAGAGTGGGACCCACTAATCCCGTCGACGAGCGTTCCCGACCACACATCTCAGACCCGAGAACATGTGAAATTTTTATTTTAAAAAAATTTAAAAGAACCTGTGAAATTTTCCTGTCCGTTTTACAGCCTGACACGTGGCTACAAGAAAAAAACGAGTCTAAAAAGGACATATGGGGTTTGATTGGAAGGAGACTCAATGTAGATGCTACAACTCGTTCACAATAGCTTGTTCAAATATGAAATCTCTCGACGCCAGTTAGATTTCACAGAGCATGTATGGAACTATTCAGAGCAGCAACAAGCAGGGGAACAATGGGTTGGTACCACTAGTATATCAAAACGTCAAATGGAGCATCATATTCAGCATCAGCAACTAGCAAATAAAGCTCTAAATGGAACACTAGCAATGCCATCAGAAGATCTTAGAACCCATGCAAACTCGCATAGAGATATTATCGTTGAGCAGATTACAAATATTTTGCTTTCATTCTCTTTTTGTAAGGTTACACATATATCACGTAACGTAAATAGTGCAGCTGACTTTTTGGCTCATTATGCTACATTAGGTAATTTTCGCTGGGAGAGAGATATGCCTCTTCCCATTGCTTTTTGCAATATCCTCGAGGAGGATGCTGGTTAGCTTCTTTACTATTTGTAATATTGCTTTAGTTTAATGCTATGACTTGTCATCTTTCAAAAAAAAAAAATGATCACGTGATACAATAATTTTTTTTTATTTAACTGATGCCAAATTAGAGCAAGGGGACGTTTAGTTCAATGTTATCTTAGTGTTATGTTATATTATCAAGAGAAAATAATTATTTAATTTAATGATTTCTACAAAGAATCTTCTATTAGACTATAAAATTATTAATCAAAAGATAATATCTAGATGTCATGACATCTAAATTACATAACATAACACCAAAATAACATCGAACCAAACGCCCCTTAAAATTCTTGTAATGTGGAATGATAATTGATTCATCTGATTCAATATTATCTTAAAATTATATATATTATTTAAACATTTTAATATTAAAATATTATATTTTTAATAATATTATAATTTTTTATAAAATCATCAACTTATATCATTAGATTATATTATTTTATTTAAATAATATGACATAACATTAAACAAAATAATTCTCTAAATTATATCTAAATTTTTATTGAGGCCTAGCATTTCTATTTGAACTTTGAATTTCTTTTGAAATCTCAACTCAAATATTATATGATATAAATTTATTTGTGCATAATATATATATATATATATATATGTTTACTGCTTTAAATTTTATACAAGTTAATTTTGAATATCAATTTAATATCAATCAATTGTTAATTTATGCAAATCAAACACGACTAGAAATAATAAAAAAAGAAAATTGAATTGAGGGTCTTCTAGATGGCGTTGAAGAGAATGAGAAAATCGAAATCCGAGTCTGAAAATAGAGAGAGAAGAGAGCTATAAAACTTAAACCTGAAATTTATGCGCGGCTGTGATCAAGCCGATGACTGAGCAATTATTTGTTATCTAATCGAGTTGAAGCTTTTACTGTAGGTTCTCCTCTTTTAGCTCTTCAATCTGAACGATGTGATCGGGGATTAGATCTCTCTATTATTAGCAGTTTTTATTTGAACAGCAATTATGTTTTCGTGATATCTTCAACTTCTCTCTTTTTATTCCTTTGTGCTTTCATCCTATTGATAATATTGATGGTGAAGCTCAAATATAAATATTTCTTGATACTTTTATGAGTTGATTGATGATCTTAACACATCTTGGTAAAAATTTTTGCCTTTATTTATATTCATAAAGAGTTAATTATGTACATTTTAGTGGTCTTACTCTCTTCATGAAAGAAGCTTTGTTACTTTTATTTAACTCAACATTTGGTAATATTAAAATTTGTTATTTTACTCTTACTACTAATGATTTATTTTATCACATATTAAATAGTTCATGCTTTGGGAAGACAGTGAATATTGGTATTAGCAATCTAGTTTGTAAATCAATGTTTATACCCCTTGCAAACATATATCCCGTCTCAACTTATTGTCGGCTTTCTTTCCATTATTCTTCCCATTATTCTATTTTATCACATATCAAATAGTTCATACGTACTTTGGGAAGATTATGAATATTGGTACTGGCTATATAGCTTGTGAATTAATGTTCATACTCCTTGCAAACATATATCCAGTCTCAATTTATTGTTGGCTTTATTTCCATCATTCTTCCCATTATTCTATTTTATCACATATCAAATAGTTCATATTTTGGGAAGATTATGAATATTAGCATTGGCTATATAGCTTGTGAATCAATGTTCATATTCCTTGTAAACATATATCCCATCTCAATTTATTATTGGCTTTTTTCTCATTATTCTAGTGTCAGAGCTTTGGTACTTTAATTATTTGCTTATTTTTGAACTATAGAAGTGAATACAAGTAGAATGATGAGTTTAAATGGCTTCAATTATGCTATTTGAAAAGCAAAGATGGAAAATTTACTTTATGTAAAAATTATCATTTACTAGTGTTTGCTACTACTAAGCTAGGCAATAAAAGTGATGAGGAGTGGACTTTGATGCATAGACAAATATGTGAATATATAAAATAGTGGGTAGATGATAATGTATTAAACCACATTAGTGGGGAGACATATACTCGACCTCTTTGGAACAAGTTTAAATAGTTATATGCTAAAAAGACAGGCAACACTAAGTTATTCTTGATAAAGTAGATGAGTGCTTTGAGATATTAAGATCACACTCTTATGGAGATCACTTAAATACTTTTCAAAGTATTATTAACCAGCTTGCTGCTATGAATATCTCTTTTGATGATGAAATTCAGGGCTTACGGTTTCTTGACACACTTCCTAATTCATGGGAGATTTTGAGAAGGGGAGCTATGGTATGGCAATCAAGATTGCAAAAATATGTTACTCTTTCAACAACAAAAGTAGAGTTTATTGTAGCAACTGAAATCTGAAAAGAGTTGTTGTAGATGAAGAAGTTCCTTCAGGAGCTTAATTTCAAGCAAGAGCACTATATATTATTTTGTGATAATCAAAGTGCTATACACCTGGGCAAAAACTCTACTCTTCATTCAAGATCTAAGCATGTCGATATAAGATATCATTGGATACATGATGTTCTAAGTTTAAAGTTGCTAGAACTTGAGAAGATTCATATAGATGATAACAGTGCTAATATGTTTGACAAAGTCTTTGCTAAGAGAAAAGTTTAAAACCTGTTGCTTGATTGCTGATATGACATGTTCCTCCACATTGTCGTTAAGGGAGATTAGTTGGGTTGGATTTGCTCCTTAGCAGAGGCTATTTGATAATTTTTATCAAACATATGGCTATTATATAAAGGCATTTTAGTCTTTTTGTGACTGAGGGTTATCTTTCTTTTTCTTTATTGTGGGAAGATGAAAGGCTTGATGGGGGTTTTTTGTGTGTGACTGTTGTTTTTGGGAAGCTAAACTGAAAATAGAGAGAGAAGAGAATTAAAACTTGAATCTAGAATTTTTGTGCAAGTGTGATCAAGCTGATGATTAAGCAATCATCTGTTATCCGATCGAGCTGAAATTTTACAAGAGGTTCATCTCTTCTAGCTCTTCAATCTGATGGTGTGATCGTGGATTGGATCTATCTATCATTAGCAATTTTCATTTGAACAACAACTATATTTTGGTGATATCTTTAACCTCTCTTTTTATTCATTCATATTTTCATCTTGTTGATGGTGGAGCTCAAGTATAAATATTTCTTGATGCTTGTATGAGTAGATTGATGATCTTAACACATCTTGGTAGAATTATTTGCCTCTATTTATATTCATAGAGAGTTCATCATGTACCTTCTAGTGGTTTTACTCTCTTGATGAAAAAAATTTTGTTACTTCTATTTAACTCATCATTTGGTAATATTAAAATTTATTATTTCACTCTTACTGCTGATGGTTTATTCTACTTTATCATATATCAAATAGTTTATGCCTTAAGAAGATTATGGATATTGGTATTGGCTATATAGTTTATGAATCAGTGTTCAAACTCCTTGCAACATATATTCCATCTCAATTTATTGTTCGCTTTCTTCCCATCAATAAACTCATCGAATATCCAAAACTAAATATGCAAGCAATATGGTGGCCATAAGAAGAAAGTATTAAGAATCAATTCAAGTTACTCAATGTGGCCAAACAGGCTCAGAATAAAAAAAATTTTATTAGGTTTGACTAGTTCAACAATTTGCTGGGCCAATGAGGAGACCCCACATTAGTAGTGGGCCACACTTGACACAGCAACCATCTATTAGCTGGCCGAATCCAAAAATTTCCCATGATAAGACATCAATGGCTAAGAAAATTATCCACCTAAAATCATAAGCAATTATAGCTAAGGCCAACCATTAATTAAACAATATCTAATGTTAAATTCACATAAACGTCTTACTAATGAAACTTGCATTTTACTCTTCAATTTCCAAGTCATCATAATATTTCCCAATTCACAATGCACATTAAACCTAAAAATCAATTGCTTGATGTATTTTGTGACATTTGGAGCAATAATGCTAAAAAGTTATTAGGTGCGAACAGCACAGGCCACATGTGCATTGGAGCCCACTTGTATCCAACGTAGCAAGCAATCATTGGGAGCCAAATGGTGTAGACTATCCGCACCCAATAATTTTTCTATGTTGAGGATGATAGTCATTGATTACCACTAATGTGGTATGGATGCAGAACAAAATTGATAAAAATTGTCATATATAATAATTTTGGTGAACTATTATGATACATATGTGATAAAATAATGATAATAAAAGAATGAAGCAACCACAAAAATATTAGATTTACATGATTCGGAGATATTCCTCCTATATCCACAGGGAAAGCAGAGAGAGACTTTATTACGTAGAAAATCAGATAGAAAGAGAACCTTACACTAATCACTTAGTTCTTGATCTCAGACGGGATATAGAAATTAGATCTTTTTTTCTTTCAGATTAGACAATCCAATCGCTCTTTGAGCCTCAGATGATTGCCTCCAGATTCCTACGGAATCACCTCCGTAGCCACGAAGAAAATCCAAGAGAAATCACTGCTGAAAATACCCAAGTGAATCACCTATTCACATTTCCCAAAAAGAAGCTTGAGAACTTGCAGCTTTCCATCAGAAATCCTGATAATCCTCATTTTCTCTGTTTCTCTCTCCAATTTTTTCAGCTTACCTGATCATCCCGTATTTATAATGGTAGCTTATAACAAATCCTATATCTGATTTTCATAAAAATCTCAACAGTTTAACAAATAATCCTTATAATTAGGATTATTTAATTATTATTCAAATCACATTTTAACAACGGACTTGGTTGGCAAGAGCGTAGCCAGAGGAGGAGGCCATGGCGCCGCCGAGGGAGACGGGACAGTGGGGAGATTTGTCAGCGAGGGAGGATGCAGCAGAAGACATCGACTGACGGAGGAGAGGGAGGAGGGTCGATCGGAGGCTTTCGATCCACCCTTCGTAGAAATCCTTCAGAGTCCTCTCCTTGCGGCAGATCCTTCGCCCTGCGAATTAGGGTTTTCTCAAGATGTAGTTACGCGAAGTAAGAATAAACGAAGGTGAAGAAGATTTGCCTGCGCTATAAGATTTCATTGTCTTTGGAATGGAGGGAATCCAGTTGGGCTTGTGCCGTGGCCCATGGGCCTTTTAATTAGTCTAATTGGGCGCAAGCTACAGGAATGGCTACACAGTACCCTGCTACGCGCCTACACCCACGGCCTGCCTTGAATAAAATGCTATTTATTTCAAAAAAATTCTTTCCATTTTGTTCTGTTTCAGAGTCGGTTCTGTTTATATTTCAATTAATTTAGGGGGCGTTTGGTTCAGTGTTATCTCAATGTTATATTATATTATCTTTAGAAAATAATTGTTTGGTTTAATAACAATTTTAAATAACATTATAATTAATTACAAAAATGTCATTATACATTTTGGATAACATTGAACCAAACAAATGTCCATTGATGAATGACAATGACATTTAGATAACATGACATCTAAATAACATTGACATTGAGATAACACTGAACCAAACGCCCCCTTAATGACAACTTGATGTACTGCTTATATTATCATATCTAAATATTTTAGTTATAATTTTATTTTATACAATTAATTAAATACATTATTAAGTTAAATATTTTTTTTTAAATAACATGATATAATATGAAGAGAAATATTATCTGGATAGTAAAAAGCGTAAGACAAAGGATACCATTAATTCCTCGGAACCTGAAGATGTGCCGTATGATTCTTTTATTGCATCAGACTGTGAATCAAGTAATACTAGTCATGGACTTCGTCCAAAGAAAAATATTTTCGATGAAAATAAAGTACGACGTTCTCCTAGAAGGATTATAGATTGCCCCAGACATAAGTTTTACTCCAGTAAAGTTGAATTCTTTTATATAGAAGATGCATATTTCTGAATTGATTAAGGGGGCGTTTGGTTCAATGTTATCTTAGTGTTGTGTTATATTATTTAGAGAAGGTAATTATTTAATTTAATGACATCTATAAATAATCATCTATTAGATTATAAAATTATTAGTCAAAAGATAACATCCATATATCATGATATTTAGAACATAACATAATACAAAGATAACAACGAATCAAACACCCCCTAAGTTAAATACATCTATTACATAAATATTGTATTGAATAATGTTTTATTAATTGCATAAGAATTAAGTTATATTTAATTAAACTATAAATACATTCTTTGCTTAAATTTTATAATATTATATTGTTAACAGAGATTAAAAAATTTCAACCAAGTAGTAATAAGTCTACTGTAGTTCCACACCATAGAGCAATAAATAAAGAGGAATTGATTGGACAAGCTAATAGGCCCAACAAAGAAAACATAAAAGTGACAACGAAAAAGAGAGCATCTTTAGGTGAAGCAGAGTATGACAAATTAGTAGAACTTATCATTGATTTGTGCCTGAATAACTGTATATTTAGAGGTTCCCCAGTTTCTATAGAATGACCCAAAGTCATTCAAAAAATGAACTAAATATTTTATAAAGTGTATGGTTTGAAGAAGTCTAAGAAGCATTGGCAGAAGTACAAGTAGAGGTGGAGATTACTTCATGAAGTGTCATAATTTAGTAGTTTTAGATGGCGGAGTGATATATGTAGCGTATAAGCTTCCCTCGAAGTATGGGCAACACTACTTGAGGTGAGTGTATTTTAGTAATAATTTTATATTTTACTTTCAAATTTACAAAAAAGAACATAATTCTTTTAAAAATTTGTTTGGAATCATTGAATTATTATTCTATTTTCATACAAATACAGAAACATCTAAAGTATTTAATATGTTCCAAGAAGAGATTCAGATAATATAATGCTTTGATTGTGACATGAGCCAAAAGAATAAAAAAGAATAAGTATTCTGTCAGATCCGAAACAGATGCAAAAGAGAAGAATGTCAAAATTATATTTGATAATAGTGATGAAGAGATTGTTGGTTATTCTGTTCAAAGCTCTGGACAACGTACAATGAAAGAAGTAATAAAAGCGCAGAGTACAATAATTCTTCGGGAAATAGGTAAAGGAGTAGGGAGCAAACTAAGTTTAATTCTTCTATTAGTGCAAAAAAATTATAGATTAAAAATTATTTTATTAATACATATGAGAGAAAAAAATCTATCATTGAGAAGAAGGACGCTAAATAGGAACAAACTATAGCAGTAGATTTGAAAGAATACTTTGAACAAATCCAAAGAATTCTAAATATTAACAACAATGGAAAGACAGCTGTCTCACAATATATAGTTAACAATGGCAAGAATGTTAATATAAATATAAATAATGATATCTTACAACATTGGGTAGAGTTTGTAATGAGTTGTGATCCGTTCTTTAGCAAGAAACCACCTTTTGATCCACCTTTGACTTAGTTGCTTTTCTTTGCCTTTTTTTTATTTTGTGAAAGTATCATTTTTGGGTACATTGAATTGAATATAAAATGATGCTTAATGAATAAATTTTTTGGAGTTTTTGTATAGTTTTTCTTAGTTAAGGACATGTGAGCTAACATAATTAAGTAGCTGGATTACAAACTTTTGTGCACTAATTAGTATTACTTGTCAAATTTTTGAGTTTAAAGTAATTTGCAAATATTTTATTCTAATTATAATATGTATATTTTCTTACATGATTGATATCATAATTTGTATTTAGAATGAGATTAATTTTTTTAATTATTGTTATTATAGGCAGATGTATGATTATTTTATTATCATATATTTTGATTCTCATATGTTAATTGATTGTTATTGAATATTATCCTACTTACTTTTTATTTCTTTTCAGTTTCATTTTTAATAACTTTGGAAACTGTTCTGATAAGAACATGATTGATAAACTATTATATAATGATAAAATTAAAGAAATATTGAAGACACGGTCATTGAAATTAAAAGAGATTTTAACAGAAAGAAGTCCTCTGCTTAACTATAATGACCTTACACTGAATATGAATATATATATGATTTATTAGTATATCACCTGGATTGAGCAAGGAATTACTTTTATATGTCATCTGATATATTCATATAGTTGAAGAAATTAATAGTCACATGAGGTCACATTAAAAACACTTGCAGCATATCCTCATCTGAATAATTAGTAATATTTATATATGTTATTACGCATAGTAGAAATATTCATGAAATCACAAAATATTTTCAATATTCTCTAGAAACTGTTAGTTATTACTTCAACTTAATATTAAATATGATCAATCTGTACGATCAGGTAATCTTATAGGTGATAAGCGACATAGAGAGAGATTACGAAAGCTAATCACTGAAAAACAAAAGCATAATTATCAACGCAAGTAATTTTTTGTTATATTTTTTTATCAAAATATGACGCTTTATATTTTCATCTATTCGCTTGTCATGTTAGCTTATGTGAAAAATATGTTAGTTCTTTTATTTTTATTTTTATGTGTTTTACTGGCTACATGTTAGTAATTATTTGTAAATATTTAATTATGAAATAATTACATTTCTCTTCTAAGATATATGAAATATATATTTATATTATTTATTTCTTATATATTTTATTATGTATTAAGTAGTAATAGAAATATTTTTTGTTTTGTTAATTAAAAATTTGTTTAATATTTCAAATATTATGTGCTATTATTGCACATTAAATTATTTTTATTCATTTGTATTATTCCCAATTAATATAAGTATGATTATCTAAACAAAGTTTTCTTGAAATTACTATTTCATCACTAATCATAACTCATAATTATCAGATATATTAAGAATACTCATTAAAGAATTTTCAAATTGATATTTAAATTAAATAAATATATTATATGTTAAATAAATAATTATAATTTTAAATAATTATGTTGTCATGAATATTTTTTGTGATTAATTAATATCAAGTAATTATTAACTTATTATTATGATATCTGAATTACAATAAAACCTATAACTATTTGACTTTTCACATTAGTTTTATTTGCAATTAAATTAATAAATTTTTTTAATTATTTTAGACAAATTTTAATATAAAAAATATTATTTTACTTCACATATTCAATAATTTATAATAAAAATATTAACTTTATTTCACATTCTAGAACAAAATATTTGAATTAAATATTTTAATGTAAAATATAAAATAAAATTAATATTTTTATTACAAATTATTAAATATATGAAAATAATAATAATTTTTTATATTAAAATTTATCTAAAATAATTAAAAAACTTATTTATTATTTTTACTGATATTTTTTTAACTAGTAATATTTTATTTCTGATTTTAATTCTCTTGCTAAACAGAACTTTAAATACTGCTATTAATTCTTACACAAATCACATGATTTTCTGAAACTTAAATCCATGATTTCCATCTATAAATATTTACATCAATTCTACACTAATTTCTTCCAAAAAAAAAAAAACCATTCTACACTAACTTTATAATGAAAAATGAATTTTATTTAATTACCTATGTTTTACATCTTTAACGAATTTCAATGCAATAATTAATTTTATTTTAATTTATAGAAAATGTTAAGTCAAAAAATAAATTTAAAATTTATCCTCTAAATTTTTAATATTTAATCAACTTCTAAATTAAAATTTAATATAAAAAATAAAATTTATTTCATATTTGAAATAATTAAAAAACTTTAAAATCAAATTTATTTCACACATACAATAGTTTAGCAAACATAACCCTAAATATGATATACCAATAGTCCGAGGGACTCAAAAATAATTTTACATTTTTAAGCAATCAAAGATTTACAAATAGTTCTGAATTAATTTTCAATAAGCATCCATTTCAATAATTTTTCCAGTTAAATTTAATAGTTTTGATTTTAAGAATTTTAACTTTAAAAATCATTTTATAAAATTTTATTTTAGAAATATAAATTTCAACAAAAATAATTTAGTAATTTTAAATTAATTTAATTTAATCAAAACTAAAATAAATTCAAATAAATGCTACTTAACAATATCGCAACCGCCATTAGTTATCCTCCTTTAAACCCAAACTAAGTGGTGTAGAAATTGAATCGAATCATCAGTTTAATCACGAACTAACATGTCATTTAGTCTAATTTAATGTCACAATCAAATTATACATGAGACTAAATCAAATTATAGTAAATTTTTTTCATGATATTTGCTCTTTCGTGATAATAATAAGTCATTGTGATGAAAAACTTTAAAGACATTTACATTGTGGACAAAGAAATTAAATCAATTTACAAATTTCAATATAAATCTCAAAATATTATAAATATCTCATCTAAAATAGTTATTTTTTTATTTTTCATATCCTGCAGTAAATTCTATCAAAAAATTTAACCATAATTAAATCTCAGAAAGATTTGATGCTCACTCGTGATGCCAGCGTAAGAAGAAGATGCAAATAGCAGAGTGATGCTTGCATGAATACGTTGTCGCCTCACGAGAATACGTTGTCGTCTCGCATGAATATGCTGTCGCTAGAACCAATGTATGTAGCTCCGCGATACCCTAACATGAAGGTCGATGGTTAAACGATGCGATTAATGATTAAAATTTTGTTGAAATTTAATTATGATTAAATTTTTTGATAGAATTTACCGCAGAATGTGAAAAACGAAAAAATAATTATTTTAAATGTGATATCTATAATATTTAAATTTATGATGAAATTCATAAATTAGCATAATTTTTGTGTCCACCATGTAAATATCCCAAAAATTTATCACTATTATTGGATATTATTTTTGATAGGCAAAATTTTTCTTATAAATTTTTAAATGATTTAATGATTAGTCCAATCAGTTTGTATTAACATCTCAATCAAACACATGGCACCCAGAGGGACCCTCTCTTAACCCCTATCATTATTAATAATAATCCACTTTCTCTCTTTTGTAGACTTTCCGCAAATATCAACCGCGATGGTTGGTACAAAAGCACAATCAGATACACTAATTAAGCTCATCCCCACAACAGCGGATACGAGATTTCACGGGCTCCAGCTGTCACTACCAGAATGCCTTATTAGCACAGTTCCCAATTCCCATGCATTGCAAAAATTAAGATGCTGCATACTCCAGCCACCATAGGTCCCATAAAACACGAAGAACAAAAGACCGCATGCTTTATCCACTGCTTTCAATTTCTCCGGAGGCAGACAGTGGTGGGACAACCGGCATGAGATCAGCAGAATTTTAGCATTCTCTTTCCAAGAACTTCGCTACAGCCCGCCTATAAATACCTCTGGACGGCAGAAGCTGAGGGACAGATATATATGTACCAAAAGAGAGAGACAAGATAGCGAGGAGAGCTAGAAATACAAGAGCTTTCTTTCTCCAACAAAACCGAACCTATAACTCAACTTGTACTAGTCTTTTGACCGGATTTCTCTGTTTTTAGTGAAATTTTTCACTGACATTTCAATGGACGTACGAGAATTTTTTTCTGAACCATCTTAAATCCCTATATGCTTTTCTGGATGTTTATTATTCTCAATTAAGCTATAATCGTCAGATTTAATTCTCTGCATACCGCTATTTCTTAGAACTCCTTCGTACGTCAAGAGTCTGATTATAACTAAATAGTAAAACGATTCTTAATTTAATCTGATTTTTACAACATTGTAATTACTGACTCAAGCCATAAAGATTTTCAAGTAATTTTCTTAGTAACATTACTAATTGATTAAATTATAAGAAGATTAACAGCCGAAAAATAAAAATAAGAAGATTTTTTTAATTTAAATAAAAAACAAATAATATATTCATTCTATGGTAGTCTCTAATTTAATTAAAATTTTGAAAACAAGAAAATAAAATAAAATAAAATAAAACTGGAGCAGGTAAGGGCAGAAGAATAGTTAATTTTTAGCCAAAAATGGGAATATTTTTTTCTGTACTTGAAAAATATTCAAAATGTTAAAGCCATGAATCACGGACCTCCGGTTCAGAACAAGGGAGACCGGTTCGGGCGGGTCGTCTTCCTCCTATTCCTGCGAGCTGAACCGGCCGGTTCAGCCTCCGGCGGCTGGGACACGCGCGCGCCGGCGCAGCTCCGGCGCCCACGAAGAGAAGACTCCGTTGCGGCCACGCTCAGAAGGACTCCGCCGGAGGTAGCAGATGCACCACCGACGGCCTCTTTTCCGCCGCCGCTGGCGGTCGAGCTGGAGGAGTCCGGTCCGGGAGACCCAAGGATGGTGTCCGGTGTCAGGTGGCCGTCGTCATCGATGGAAAGCGGCAGGTACTCGCATTTTCTTAGATGCCCCAAGAGTCCTCCTTCACAAACCATCAAATGCTTCACCTGAGCCGAAACTAAGCATTAATGGAGGAAGAAGATAACCAATAATCACCATTCGTCTTCTACATGTAATGTTGTCACCTTGCAGGAAACAGAGCAATACAAAAAGCCCTCCTGAAGGGGTCGGTCGCATGACCGACAGCCGTTGCCGGAGCCGCGGAATGGCCGGCTCTGCGTCCTCGGATTCAAAAAAGCCACCTTTGCGCTGTTCGTCGTATAGGACTACCAAAACCCAAAACAATAGAACAGGTAAACGAAACATCCAAATTCCTCCTATGTTTTCACAAAACAGAGTACTCTGCTCACCTGAATCAAACACATGTCGATGAGCTTCTCCAAATCCTCAACTCGGACGACGTCGTGATACACGTATCTCCGAATCTTCACCGTAAAAAGAAGTGAGGGCTGGATTTGAGGGATCGAGAAGGAAGAAAACTAGGTCAAGGAGATACCTGGAGAAGACGATGGGAACGGTGGGGGTGGATGCAATGGGGGCAGAAGCCGAAGCAGCAATCGAGGCAGAGGATGTTCTTCTCGTTCTTCTTGACGCCCTCGTGCTGCGAACAGGGGACGAAGAACTTCTCCGACAGCAAGTTCTCTAGCCAAATCGGCATTTCGCCGCTGGAACCCATTTCTGTTCCTCGGAAAACCCTGATTAATCCTTGTATGCAGACAAAATGCCAGAGAAGCAGAAGTGGAAGAGGCGAGGAAGAACTGAGAGACAGAAGAAGAAGGGTCCTTCGGTCCGGCAGCCCTCGTTGCCAAAATCGAAGCCGTGGAGTAATGCAAGCCCCGCATTTAAGGGGAGAGAGAGAGAGGATTTTGGGGGGGAAAAACGCAGATATTCGTAGATGTCCTTTGGCAATGATCTAACCGTTGGTTGAACTTTGAGATTAGTGCAGAAGATTATGTCAATATGGTGACAAGACTAAAGTCTCCATGAAAAATATACAAACTGCGACGATTGGCGGGTATCCCGCCTTTTTAGCGAATTCTAATATTTAATTATATTTTATTTATTTATTTTTTAAATTTTAAATTTTATATTAAATTTAAGGGTAAATTGATTATGTATCGCTAAATTTACAATCTATTTAGTTTCGTTAATGGTTTTAAATTTAAATTACTGTCTATTTTCTAGCAAATGATGCATAAAAAAATCATTTGTTGTCTTCGAAGAAAAAAATGAATATTTTGGATGATTTATATGAGAAATCTTTAAAAGAATTATTTAGAAAAAAATGTGCCACATATTTACGCAAAATATTAGGAGAATTTTAGACATAAAAAATATTATCAACGATCAATCAAACTTAAAATAAGTGTAATTGTTTCAATTTTATGAATGAAATGATTCAAAAATATATATATTAAAATGTATTCATAAGAAAAAATATTATATATTAAATTGTGATGGGTTGTAATTTTTGAAAATCAGATTTACTTTTTAATCAAATAATATAATACTAGACTTTTTTTTTTGATAAAAAAATATTATCATAGACTTTGAAGAACTATGTATAATTTTTTTTTATGCCTTTGCTTCTTCTTACTAGAAATGGCTGCTTTTGGGGCAACCAATCTACTTTTAAAAACACAAATCTCAAAGCCAATCTGACGGCTGGAAGAACACTAATTCTCTACTATTTGTAAGAATATTGTTTTGCAGTAAATATTATCTGCATCAACATAAAATCAGTAAATATTAATATTTGAATTAATAAATTTGGGCTCGAACTCCGCGAGGAGAATACAAGGCCGAAATCGAACGGCAGTTAAAAAAAATCGAGTTGAGTTTGAACCAACAAAAATATAATCTAATTTTGAATCAAATTTCAAGTAGGACCTATTTATAATGAAACTCAATTATTTTGATATGCCTATTAAATAGTCAATTGAGAATAGAACCTATTTATAAAAAAAATTGATTATTTTGATACGCCTATAAATTAGTCAATTGAGTGAATAAGATTTACCTCTAATATTAACTACAACTAATGATAGTTTGTTCGAACAAACTAATTCTATCGTGAGAAAAGCAAAAAAGAGAGTGCTAAATACGTAGAATATCACTCATAAAAAAAAATGTGTAGAATATTTTTTGCCTATTTGATTGATTCAAATTTATACAAAACAGTTTTCAAAAAAAAAAAAAAGTTCATACTGAACTTACGATTATCAATTAATCCTGCAAGAATTGTGTTTTTTTTGGTTCACGTAAGATAACCGTAGATATAAGATTTAATAAAATTTTCTTATTAACAATTTAACATAACAAATATTAAGTTTTGTACATCAAAAGTAATTGTTGAGAGAGAAATTATCTTAAAAGAGGAGTCTGGAAAGCAACGGAATTGCTGCACATGCTCCGCTAGAGGGTTAGTAGAAAAAAAGGAAAAAAAAAATAAGACAAGAATTTAAGATGATTCAAAGAAATTCTCTCACATTCACCAATAGCTCAACCAAAGGACTCTACTAAAATCAATGAAGTTCACCTGAGATGAATTACAAAATCTCTCCCTCTCTCACATACAATGAACAAGACGAAAAATCTTGGGAGTTCTTTCTCTTTGATGTGGATCCTTCGTCTGTTGTCTGATCCTCTTTTCCAAGTGATGAAAGGTAATATTTATATACCACCACTGTTCAAGCTGGTGAGAATCGAAAAAGTGTCCTCCCGTAAGTACTTGTGTTAGATGTAATGGAGTGGAGACAGTGCTCTGATTGTTAATTGACTTGAGAGTTTATAGAACTGTATCACGTGCTCATCTTAAACTCAATTTATCATAGGTGTAATGATGATAGAAAGTTCTTAAACATAAGGGAATATCTTATCGGGAAAGATATGCGGCGATTGGAGGGGGAAGTAGAAAGCAAGAATATACAAACTTGCTTATCTGCTCCTTTATTATCCACCCAAAAAAGGTATCTATTACTCATGTGATTAAAGGGGGAACTAGTACTTGTAGAGCATGAGTCTAGGATGCATACTATGGGTATTAAAGAGGCTCTTGATAAGTAAGTTATGACTTTAATTCTCAAGCGATTTTACATGCACAGTTGACCTATTAATTGCGGAGTTGACCTGTAGCCCATGTAGATAGCGAGATGAGGCATGTGATTTTCATGGTAAACAAATTAGTGTTCGATCTCTTTATAAGATATTATTCCTTGTAATTGAAAGTGATAGGATATCCTAACTTTGCATTACAACAAGGAGAGCAAAATGTTGTTCAGTTTACAAGCTGAAAGCCTAAATTTGTATCCATTCTAACAACTTGGAGAGAATCTGTAAAATCCAGTGTCAACAATACTTCTCCCTCTCCATTTCCCGCAATAAAATATAATATGGGATTGAGATTATGGTGAGGTCGATTTCCTCATAGAAGAAATTTCTTTGTCCGATGAGTGGAATGCATCATCCATTGACCCACCAATGACATTGCGTCACGTAAGCTAGCGACCCGTGAGCTTAAATAGCATTAAGACATTAATCGATGATCATACCATTTGATCTTTATAACAAACCATCTATTCAAGAGAGATTAGACAACCTGGTAGAAAGTCGGAGAGTCTGGTCTGTCTAACCAGACGGTCCGTTCCAGAGGATCGAATAGGCATCTAGTAGGTATTTGTGCAAAAAAAATAGGTATATTTTAAAATTATGTATCAATTGGAGAAGATGTAGATCTACGTGATATCTATCTAATTTCAAGTTATACTTATTTTTTTGGACGAATACCTACATTTCTAGTGACATACTGGACTGTCCTATAGGCATGAACGAATGATCCGTTGGACGAACAGACCATCCTATTATGCCTATTGGGCGGTTCTTCTAGTCATAGCGTTATGAACTTAGCTGCATGACACGACATTATTAGTGGGCAAACAGATCAGAGGAAGTAATTTCTTCAAACACAAACAAAAAAAATGAGGCACCAACATAACAAACCTCTGCTTTTCCCACATAAGTCAACAGCTGCTTAATATTAACTCTATTTTGTTAAGCATTAAGGGAACAGAAGCAGCCATGGCCAGCAGCATGCTACCTTGCAAAGCCCAAAGCCCAAAATCCTAAGTTGTGAGCCAATAAAAGAACCTTTCTCCTCTCCCTCTCAACATCACCCTAATTCAGGAATGTGGGGCTCCAGAAGATAACTGGACTCTATGTATTGGATTAATCCATCAACAACCAACTATGGCCGCTCCAGCTGCATTTGCTGGAAGCCAGCACGAGCTCTTCTGGTTATGAACCTGAACTCGACTCCGTACCTGGAGAACATCCTCCCATCTTCCCAGAAATAGCATTAACAAAAAATAAAAAAAAAATAGCACTGATAAATGAAAGAAATGTTACTTACGGGTCCTACAGTCTAAAAGTTTCTTCTTGTTAGTCCATAAATTTTGAATCAGTTAACTTGATCGTTTTCCAATCAGGTGAAATAGATGATCAAAATGATGTTAAAATAAATAATAATGTTATTAGCAAGATCAAAACAAAATGAATTAAGTGCAAAGATTAAAGATAAGTTCTAAGAATAGTAGAAGGATCAGCTGGCTCATAAAACAAAAACATACAAATAAAGTATTGTAGAGATGATGCTACTAAAATCGATGAGAGAGTATACACAAAAGCAGATGAGGAATTAGTGTATATGTGAAAAATTGAAGTAGCCTCCATCGAGGGTAAGCTCAAAAAGAGTCTTCTTAGATGATTTAAAGATATATATGGCAGCTAATAAAAACTCCAGTAAAAAAAGTTGAATTATTGAATTTTGCTTATGTAAATAAGAGAAAAAAAAGATCAAAAAAACATGCCAAGAAACTGTAAAGAATGACTTTACATGGAATTAAATGAGATGTTTGATAAAGTGCAATAGAAACAAAGCATTCATATAGCCGACTCCACCTAATGAGATTAAAGCTTGTTGATGCCGTTGTAATTTGAGCATTTTCCAGCAACACAAAAACCTAGAAGCAAAATATATGGAAAAATAACACAAGATGAAAGGATCAATTTAAAAAAAAATCCTAACCATAAAGACCTACAGTGAATTAATCCAAAGCTCATAGATCCAAATGAAACCATTAGGCCACAGGAATCTAGGTATTACCAATAAATGAGAGAGAGACGACTAGAGAGAGAGAGAGAGCATAAATGACGTAACCCATTACAGGTGCAACGCAATCTCAACTGCGCTAAAAGGTTGGTGTTTTAAGTGGCGTGCGGGCCTACGAATGTCAGTCAAACCAAACAACGGTGACATATTTTTCCGTCTAAGAATTCCAAAATCTGGATTCAGATCCAATTAAGTTTATGTTTATAAGTCCTAATGGCAACTTAAGCTTCCTTAAATCAAGCCATAAGCTCTACTCGAACTCAATTATGTTAGAAGTTTCGAGCTTCTATTGACTAATTTATACAATTGGGTTGATGTAATCAAGGTCAATTTAAACAATGTTTAGCTCTATTTTGATGTCATCAAATCTATTTTGATTGTGTGCAATTGTGCAACTATTTGGTTTAATGATACAGGTTAACAGTCAATGTAAGACTTAACCTAATGCAACATGCGATGAGAGAAGCTCATTAAGAGTTTTTTTTTCCTTGATTGTTAAGTTCATTAAGGTTTTACTATAACAAAGCTTGGTCCCTTATTTTCCCCTTACATTCTATATTTTCTGATCATGGATAATTGCTATTTTGAGAGAGGAATGAGAAAGAGAAGACCTCTTCTACATCCTCCTTAAAGATCTGAGATCCTTTTGATGAAAACAATAATTCTCTTCGAACATATGGCACAACCAATGTGACATTTATCTTCGACAATCTCACTCATGGATGAGGTTCTACATTTATTTTTCTAATAAGTCAAACTGTACTACAAGCAGCTAACCAATAACCATTTATGATTTAATTGGGCTATGATAAGTTCATGTGACATATAAAAACAACAAATAAACCCTTTTGTTAACTCAATAGAAGTTAAAAAAACGTTCACAAGATGGTTACCATAAAAACATTTAAGAAAAAAATAATTACTGAAAGTATTCACCAGCAAAAAGAAAAAGGAAAACTCAACAAATGAGAGAAAAATTGCCCCCAACTATTATTATTCAAAGGTGATAAGAAAAATGGTGTGGTTTGCTCACACAGAGATGTCAGGGAGAATGCTGCAGCCGTCATCTTCTTGGTTGAGCATCTGTACTACATCGGCCACACCGGAGGCCATCTCCTTCGAGAAGGATCCCCTTGGAAGATCAAACTTCTTCCGTCTTATTGATCCCATTTTCCTAAATGGTTGGGGATCTACTGCCTCAAGCATTGCCTCCAGCTCCTGCGACATTGACCTCTTCGCGGAGCGTACCATAAAATCTGGACCCTATCAAGCAATTGGGAATCCAAATTAGGAAAGTTAATAAGGTATCTTGTTGAATTCTAAAAAGAACTAATCTTTGGACAAACAATAAATCATTCGTTGTCTTTATTTAACTATTTGTATTGCTCTTATGAATCTTTTTCATCAACTACTATTACAAAATGGAACTTATAATAGGGTGCTAATTCTAACTAAATATTTTTACATGGTTCCTAATTAAATTACCTTTTACCTACATTTCTTTCTTCTTATTTCCTAAACCAACATATCTATTTGGTTTAATGATGTTCGTTCTTAAGAATCTCAACGTTATACATGTCCAACAGTCTCCATAACGTAATCATTTTTACTTCATTTTTTCTAGTCATATCACCTTTAAAGTTCTTATTTCTGTATCACCAGATCTTGTAAGTAATGATTATTTTGTTGTCAAACATTTGATTCATATAACAAAGCTGAATTAATTTCTACTATATGCAATTTTCATTTAAATCTCTGTGCTAAAGTTTATATTATTTCATATGAGTTGGTGTGCCAGGAAATTCGATCCCATGGAAGAAAATAGCTTGAGAAAGGTTAAAGAAGGATTAAAGTTTTGCTAGTCGAATCAAAATTGAGAAAAAAAAAAGAAGAATGCTAATGCTAAACAAGAATTTGAGCTACAGATTATTTCTCAGGCTTTGATCTAATTTATTTTCCTATAAATTAAAATTAAGATTAACTTATCACTTGATGAATTCACAAAATGAAAATTAGAAGGAGCATTTACATAGAGAACAACTTAAATATGAAAAATTACGTATTTCACCATTAAAGATAAAATATTACGAATATCATATTGCAATTCTACAAAATTATAAAATTTACACTTTTTTTGATAAAATCATACTTTACTTCAAATCTTGAGCCCTAAAACTATAACCGATAATCCAAATATTAATTCTTATGCCCTAAATTACTTTAATACTAAAAACTAAATTCTAATTCCTAAACATTAAGTTTTAACACTATACTTTAAATATCATTTGATTTGCATACTAACGATATATAAAATTCACTTTAAACTCAATCTAATGATATGAAACTTACATTATGGACTTGTGAATCATACATAATAGAATAAGATCTATGAAAATACATCAATAATTTAATTTATAATTTTTTTCAAAAGTGCCATGTGAAAAATATAATTTTAAAAGATTTTGATGTGATATATATATATATATATATATATATATATATATATATATAATATTTCATCTTTGATAATAAAACAAATTATTTTTTATAATCAAGGTATTCTTCATGTAAATCTCTTAATTTTATTATAGGTACAAAGAATGAAAGAGCATTAGTCCTAATGTCTTACCTCAATGGCATCAACCGTGAGCAGAAGTATAATTATTTTCTCTGAGAACCTTTGCTGCTCTTCTGCATCATTTGCGATCCGATGACGATAAGAGAAGTTAGAAAACAGAGCCCTGATCTCCCTCAGCTTCGATTTAGCAATAGCCAAATCCCTGAGGCAGCGAAGAGAATGAGAGCGACGAGATAAATGGTCTCTAAATGTCTTCTGAATTGCCATTGCAGCGTCTCGGGGTGATAGTTCTTTCTTCTTAACTTTGCTTTTATGTGCAGCTCTCCTAGCCAAAGCCTAAATAGATAAAATAAACAAATAACTCTTAACTTTCATTTTGAATAGAGTAACATTCCCCAAAGCCAGATAACAATCCACAAATAATAATAATAAATAAACATAACTTCATCTTTGAACATTGCAAGATACCACTAATAACTGATAAAATCACAGGAAATACCAAAGCAGGTGTTGCCGTCGAATTTGGGAACAATTAATCAGATGGACGTCACTTCTTCTAAATGGTCTATGGCATACTAATAAAAAAGAAAAAGAAAGACATCATGATTTTAAGTGAAAACCCCAAATGGGAAAACCATGGCGCCTCGTTGCAGCTTGAAGAGATTACTTTAAGGAATGAGTACAAAATTTGGATCCCTATGCTTTGCAATAGAAGTGGAGAGCTCAAGATTCGCCCCCTGTGTAGTGTGCTTTATTCCATGTATTTATACGAGCAATGATTGAATGACGTAATCTGGCAATCAATGTAGTTGACTGTTTTGGAGGATTTGGTCATAGTGGTAGGTAGCTGATGACCTTTAGATTAGGATGTTAAAATGGATCGAAGATTGAAGATCGCTCGAAAATTGAATCGGATTGAAATCGAATCAATCTAAACTAGCCAATTTTGTGGCTCCATATTACTTTCAATCCAATCTCGAGCCGACTCGAGATTAGATCAATGTTAAAAAAATAGGATTAATATTTCTCTGTGTGTGTGTATGTATTGTATTGTATTAAATATAATTTGAGATGCAGCTCAATGGTTAGATCCCTTGTGCCTTTGCTTGAGGTGGGCAATTCGAAACCTGTTGGATGCTTTAGAAACACATTTTTTCTAAAACTTTTACACAACATAGTCCCACATTGCTAGTTTGTGGAGGCCCTCAAAGAACCTTCCTTACATAAGAAGCCCCTTAGCAACCTTTGTTATATAAGAGAAAGTAAACATTATAAAACATAAAAAAAAAATTAATATTTAATAAAATTGTTAATTAAATATTTTAGTTTGAGTTGGCTCAAACATGATTTGAGTTGGATCGAGGTTGATAAAATTTGAGCTGAGCTAGCTTGAAATTGAACTAAACGAGCAACAAGTTGATTTTGAGACATAAATTTATATTGATTCAATTTTAAGCTAACACTGGTTCAGCTTGAAATCATATCGTTAACCGTTCTATTGTTAACCGCCCTACTTTCGAGTAGCCATTGATGTCTTTACTATTGTAAGCTTCTACTGAAAACTGGTCCAAAGTTCTACACCAGTTGAAAGAGCTGAACTTTGTCGGACATATTGGTTGGTCCAAAGTTCTACACCGGTTAAAAGAGCTGAACTTTGTCGGACATATTGGTTGAAGAAGTCCAGAATACCCGTGAGAGCCTTTTGACTTTGGCATGTGCCTTGACCATGTCACACCATCTATACAATGATGATCTAAGTGTGATATTTGGGATTGAGGCTAGAAAGCAATTCTCTTTGGGACTTTTCCTAGGGCAGACAACCCTTTCAAGTTTCAAGTATCCTACAGGCCTAAAGTTTCGCGAGAAACCATAGTAAATATAAATACAGATGATCTGAATGAAATTCTACAGTAACCTTAATAATTCGTGTAAGACGGATTTAAATGATTTCATGAGACCACAAGATGATAATGAAAACAAATTCTTCTCAAGGATTTAAATCCATACATACTTATGAATAGACTTATGGAACATGATCAAAGGAAATAAGATGGGAAACAATTCATTGAACTAAGTCGAAGATCACAGACCTGTCTTCTAGCAACATCTCGCCGTACTGTTCCATCTTCAATCTCCACGGCGCGTGCCACTGCCCCTACAACCTTTTTCCCCCTCTTCGTTCTCTCGCAAACGTCCTCTTCTGGCACCGCTGTAGCATGGAATGAGAAATCCCCGCTCAAAGGTTTCACCGTGCCCTGAGACTGAATCGTCCACTTCATGATTTTATCAGCAGATCCCTTAGCCTTCGCCGTCCACTTGCATCTCCAATCGAAACCCTCTTCCTTTCGATCCTTGATCTCGCCAGTCCACTTGCATCCGCATTGTTGAAAAGCCCGATCAATCCCCAGATCAAGCATGGCGAGCCGATCGCTGAGGCTCCGGAGGTAAAACTCCGTCGATTCCGCTCGTTCATGAAATCGCCAGTGGGCAGTGGAGGTCTGGATCAGATCGTCAGTCGCGTCGAAGAAGTCCAGCGGCAGATGATCCCAGTGCTGCAGAAAGCAGATCTGATGGGGAATATTGGCGAGGAAGGAGCTAGGGCTGAAGAGGTCGAAGTCAAACTCGAGATGCTTCCCGGCTACATCGACGGGGCCTGCAAAGGGGGAAATGAAGGAGGATAGACTCGCTTTACCTCGAAGGGAGCAAGAATCCAGAAGCTCGAAGCGACGAAACGCGCTCATTTCTGAATGCAGGCCGTAAATCGAAAAAATTCGAGCATCTACACCTTAAACGACAGACAGAAGCCTAGGGTTTTCTGGGATGAGAGCGAGAGAGAGAGAGAGAGAGAGAGAGAGAGAGAGAGAGAGAGAGAGAGAGGAAGCCCGGGAGAACAGGGCGGGTTTGAACTTGGAGTTGGAGCCGTTGGATCTCAGACGAGGCCAGCAAGGTTAACCCGTAAACATCGATGACCGTGTTCTTTTTTTTAAAAAAAAAAAAAAATTGAAAACCGTTTTTCATTTTGATATCTTTAAAAAGCCTAAATATAAATTCAAAATTTTAAAAAAAAACTAGATATCAAAGTTTCTAATATTAAATAAATTAATGGCATTAAAAAACTAAAAAAAAATGATAATAATAGTCTTTTTTATTTTATTAATTCAACCTTCACTTCCTCTTAGTAAGGAGAAGGTGAAGGCATTTAAATGATTTACTTGAAATTTCAAAAGAAAAAAAATAAAAAATAATTGAACTGTTAAAAAATATATTAAAAGTTTATACTATGACCACAATGCTCAGAGAAAAGAGATAGAAATCATTTATAATAACCGCATAAAATATATAAATAAATATTACGAGCTAAATTGAAAATTTTAATCTTAAACATCGATACGAGAGTTTTTGAAAAGAATTCTGCTACCGCCCTAATTACGGACTAATAAATTAATTAATTATAATTTAAAGCATTTTTCAAAAAAATATTTGGCAAATGAATAATGTAGTGGTAATTAATTTATTGGTCATGAATTATTAAAAATGCATTATAATTTTCTTTTGAAAATCATATACTTGTATATTATTAAGTTCTAAATCTATAGATTAAAATGATATTTATTGTTTTATACTTGACTAAATACTTATATGTATCCATTTTAAAAAGAAAAATCTACAATATTTTTACTTGTCATTATAAGGTTAGGGTCGTCCCTTCATAACTACGCATGTATTTTAAAAAATATATTTTTTTAAAAGAAAACTAATTTATTTGTGACTAGCTATGTTGTGTATATGATCAAAATCTTTTGATTTTATAATTTAATTTCTATAATGGATGCATCTAAATTAAACTCTTAAACATGACATATATCGGATTTTAAGGCCCTGTTTGGCAATAGACTGAAAATCATGGCTAAAATTATCTATAGTCAAAATCTTAAATTTATTTTAAAAAAATTTAAAAAATTATTTTATATCTCATCTCACACAAATTCTAATATTAAACAATCACTTTATTTCACATCCAACACAATTCTCAATAAATCAATCAACTTTATTTCACATTATACACAATTTTTAATATAACCAACTTACTTTATTTCACATCATACATATTTTTCAAAAATAATTAAAAATTTCAACTAAATTTTTATTTTTTTTTCTTATTATCAAACAGAACCTAATAGTGAAATTATTAGAAACTTCTAGGAAAACATAAAAAAATAAACTTTTTTTCTTTTGATAGAAAAAATATACTATTTAGTCTTTAGAGAAAATTTTAACGTTTTGGCATAGAGCTTTTTCCTCAAATTAAAATTTAAGTTTTTAATTTTCGATCAAATTAAGTAAAATATAGTTAATTTAACTGTACATAAATTCTATTTGGGTGTATATATATTGCTCTTTATTAAAATTCCCATATGGTGCTGTCAAAACCTAAACATGCATATTTATGATTACATCGAGATAATATCACATAGAATCCTAGGTTTTAAAACTCGATTTCTATTTTGATTTCGATCATAAAATGGAAATATTAACTTTGGATATTTTGATAATTTCGATAATTTTTGTATCAGCAATTTCGGCTTTTATCTAAAAATTATTTAAATTTTATAAATATAAATTAAATTTAACAACGATAATTATTAAATATTTTTTTTGAGAATTTCGATAGTTTCGGCCAAAACTCGGTCTTTTTTGGCTCAATTTCAACTAAAACTGGCACGAAACCATCAAATTAAAACCTTGTTCGAACCACATTTAATTTACATTTTGGCCGGACGAAATTCCGATTGGATTGATTAAGATAAGTCTAAGCTCAAATATACCCAAACAAATTCTCATAAAATTCAAATAAATATCATATAAGAAATATGGATCAAGTTATCAACGCATTTTTCCTTGGTGAGCTCATATGGAAACAAAAATGTGCCTCAGATGCAAAATTTATTTAACTGCAATGAAATTTAAGGTTTACATCAAATTCAGTCAGTCTTACCTCAAATTTTGACGAGTTTTACTTGCGTGAATTAGTGGGACTTTGAATCTCGATTCTTCGGTCAATCACTTGCAACTTATGAATCGACAGTGAGGTTGTTGTAAGTGAGCTGGCGGCTATTCCAACTAACACCCTCTCTCACTCTCTCACAATGTCGGACTGCCGTCGAAAGAAAAAGGTGGCATGAAAGGAAAGGAGCAGAAAAAGGTGAAAGATCTTCTTAAATATTCCTCATAAATTTTTTTCAAGGAAAAGACCCTCATAATACATGTGGGTTCTCTATTATTCATAGGATTCTGATACCGGATTGAATTTACGTATCCTTTAGATCTGAAATCTCGTTGTCATTATCCCCATTTCATGTGATTCTTGATAAAACCTAGAAGCAGTTATTACTCATAACTTTTGTGTGATCATGCATATGTAGCTTTTCAGCAGCTGTTATGAAATCTCACAATGATTATATCGTGAGGTATTATCCTTCACTGGGTGAAGAGGCTTGAGTGAAGCCTGCACGATATTATCACAAGTCCTAATTTCTATAATGTTCTTTGGGATCTTACCGAAAAGGTTTGGACTGGACTCGTCCATGACATTTTTCTCAGTAGTTTTTTTCCCTATTCTGCGCCTTACTCCTAAACACCGGGGTTTTACTTTGCTCATTATGAATCCACTCAACTTTTTGGGTCCTTTTTCATAGCTTCTCCTACTTGTTCAATCTTTATTCTCTTAATTCAAGGTTCCTCAATATTAATGCAACTTTATTTTCCTAGAGTATCATTTCTCAAGTCTTCATCTATCGAGATTTTATTTCTCATAACTTCTTTTTCTGAGACTTCTTGTTCCGTGGGACTTCTCAAAATTTCTTTCTATTATCGTGTAAGTTGAACTTTTTTTGACTGTCTCTGATAAAATTTGACCCAAAACTCATCCTCAATCTTAGAAATGGCATTTACCAAATAAAGCAAAACAAAACAACATGATTCTCCCAACCCATTAGATCAAAAGTCTGATATTAAAACTTAAACACATTAAATGTTCAAAGAACATACTAACCAAACAAGATACCACCACATAAACAATAATACAACACAATCATTGAAGATTACCAACACAAAGAATGTAGTAAACACTTTGAAGAAAAAGGATCACCTGCATTTATTCACTTTATTCATAGCCCATTCAATGTATTTAATAAGAAACAAGCTACTCGACAATGAGAAGTTTCTTGAAATCTCGATGGGCTTGGCTGATCAAATCATCGTCATTCCATTCATCACGAAAGCTCTCGGGACGCAGAATTCTATTCTTTTGGGAAGCCTCATACATTTGATGCCTCCATTCTTCCACTGGAGGGAACCCGCACTGGCTTGCTAGCCAGTCATACTCGAACTGCAACACAGGAATCTTTAGAAATAGCTTAAACTGAAGTAAACATAAGCTGCTTACATTTAACATATGCAAGAGATGACTCATAATAAAGTAGCTTAAAGTTCTTTAAACTGATTAGATCCAATCTACAAGGCTTAATTTTCAACAAGTTACTCGCTTAAGTTTGAATAGATATTTCGCAATGTATTCTGTTCAAATACAATGAAATTTCAAATAAGCTTTTAAGCGATTTAAATAGTGTCACCAGAGATTCACAAATTATGCAGAGCTTCATTGATTTCTCAACTTTTCTGGCAAAAGTCCCCTCGAATAGGGGCAGGAGAGAGGGAGCAGTATTTTTTGGTCATTTACTTGACGACATTGTAACAATTTTTTATAAAACCCGCTTAAAAGGACCAAAAAGAAATAAATCAAAACAACACGTGAACATACGTGAAAAAATAGTTAGTGGGAAGGACCTCAATTGAAAATGAAACGACTAAATAAGCATGAGTAAACTTTAAATAGTTGCCTGCTTAAGTTTTAATAGCTTTGCTATCCCAAAAAATAAAAATAAAAATGATTTAATAGCTTGAACTTTTAGTTAAGCTCTTTGAGCAGCATAGCAGCTCATGTGATGCAAGCAAACAGTCACAATTAACTTTATTCTTTAATGCAGAAGTTCTCACCAATCGAATCATATATTCTGCAGAGCTTCACTGTTTTCACAACTTGTTCATTAATGAGCTGAGCATTTGACTACTATGCTAAGCTGAGTTCGTTTACAAATAAACGAGCTTGAGCTCAATTTGAGCTCGTTCATAAGCAATAATCGAGCTCTCACCGAGCCAACTATCAAGCATGGCATTGAACTTGTAATTGAGTTATCTAAAGTTCTAAACGAGCTCACAAGGTCCATATGCATTGTTTATAAACATAAACGGGCCAAAATTAACCATGTTCAAGTCTGTTCGTTTAGAAGTGGGGCTTCTAAAACTATATTCAAACTCGTTTGTTAAGGTTGAACATGAACAAGCCCTCAAGCCAAGTATCGAGCTACTCGCTCGAAGCTTGGTTCATTTACAAACCAAGTGGGAAGGTATAATTATAGTGGGAAACATATTTAAATTAAAATACACATATTAGATATAACGGAGTATTTTGATTATTTATTTGGTCAAAAATTATGAAACACCGATACTTCGTAAAGCCTAAGGTATCTGTATCATATCCGTACCAAATACTGATACGCCTTAATACTCCACAGATACGTATTCAATACTTACATGGTTTATCAATTTTTGTTTTTATTTTTAAAAAATTTAACACTTGCCTAAAATTTTGTGATATTTCTCAATACTTCTAATTAGAGAAAAAATATTGAAACAATCGATTCGGCCCACACGATAAAAAATAAAAATCTCATACATAAAACACAACTCATGCATAGGCTCGAACGTTGAAATTGAAAAAGAGATACAATGGACTCGTACAATTGGAATCGCATAAAATTTCACACAGTTAGTATTTTAGTAATAGAAAAGGATTTAGTAGTTACTTTATCTACTTTAGCTGACTTTCTTTTATGGTCTTACAAATATTAGTAATATTTTTGCTTTTTTTATCTCAATTGATAGTCTTTACTTTTGTTGGACGCAGATCATTTTTTTTTACACTAATCAAGTACATTGCAAAAAAAAAAATTATTTTATTTTATCTATTTATTTAGTCAAAGACTCAAAAAAAGATGAGCATATATCGACTTTAATCAGGTTAGTATATTTGAATTTATATCACAACATTTGTATTATTATCAATTGTATCTCATTTGTATTAAGTTAATTAATTTTGATTAGATTTAAATTAAAACTAAGACTAATCTACTGATATATATATATATATATATATTTAAACTCTCATCTTACTTAGATAATCTGCGACAAATTGGAAAATAATTAAATAAATTTTATGATATTATTTTAAATTTAATTTTTTTTTTTGAAATTCAATATATTAATTGTGCCAATTATAGAGGAATTAAATTAATGAGTCATACTTTAAAACTTTGGGAGAGGGT
>JAEMOT010002249.1:103517-141014 GCA_019297695.1 Apostasia ramifera
ATATATATATATATGAACAAAAGACAAATTGCGTCTCTAGCAGATATAGATTAGAAAATTTAGATGTATAACTATCCGTAGAAGAATTGTACCAGGAATTTCCGCAACTCGAGGCTCAGTAAAGTGGCCAATGCAGACGACCACACCGTCATAAATCTCACGCTCATCGGCAGCACCGCCGCCACCGATCCTCCGTATCCACAGTGCCCATCCCCCATCCTCCTCCATCTCCACCCGTACAACCTCGGCCCGGAATCGCACGAGCCGAAGGAGATCGAAATCCCTAGCAAAATCTTCGAGGTATCGGAGAACCTCTCGGTGCCCGGGGAAGCGACGGGAGTCGCGTTCGCTTGCATCGGCAACAGCGACGAAAGGGTAGCTGAAGAAGCCCATGCATTCTCTAGGGACATTGGTGCGCAGGGAATCATAGACGCTGGAATGGACTACCTGCCGCATAGGGTTGACTCCCAGGGGGTCGGAGTCGATTGCCGGTGAGTAGACCCAGGTACCGCCCAATCTACCGGCGCGCTCGAAGACAACGACGCTATGGCCCTCCCGCTGAAGCTCCATCGCGGCGGCGAGGCCGGCGGCGCCGGCCCCAATAACGGCGACGTGGCGACGGATCATGCAGTCCCGGTCGACGAGGGAAATAGGCGGCCGAGTAGCGGGCTGCCAAGGTGGCGTCGGATGCGGTCGATCGGCGCTCCGAACGATGTGACGATCTCTACGCGTATTTCTCCTTTTTTTTAAATGTTTTTTTTTTGATGATACCGTTAATCTTATTTCATTTATTCTAAAAATTTTGCAATAAAAAAAACATTATTCTAAAAACTTTCTTATTTTCCAATTTTTACAAAAATTTCAATATTAAAAACTATTTTTATTTTACACGTATTTTAATAATAAATTAAGCTTTAATTTATATTATAATATTCAAATAATGTTTTCGTTTCTTTCTTTTATTTAAAAGAATTGATGACATCTTCAAAATTAATTTTAATCAAATAAAGGCTAAGCAATATTTTGTTATTATACTTTTTTTTTTAATTATATTTGCCCATACATCATTTAGGTCCTGGGATTAGAGATAATATCAATTATATTTATAATTTCAAAAATCTTTCACCAAAATATGTGATATTGATATGAATATATTCTATCATTTTTCGTATTTTTTAAATAAAATTTATTAATATACAGTACCTTTGAAAAGAAAGTAATGAAGCACTAAAATAATCAATAAATGCTATAAGGGAATGTGTACTAAAAATAATTTTATTGGCTGGGCAAGATGAAATCTATATGCAAATTAAGCTTCCAAGTAATCAGTAGCAAAATTTATACTCATACTTGCTAAATCTATCCCGATCAATTCCTAATAGGATGAATATGAGCATAAAAATTAAATCCGAAACTTGCGAACTACCGCCCTCCCCTACTCATCATTTCACGGGTTGAGTTCGACTATGACTGCTTATAACCCGCCCCAAACCCGTACCTATTAAATAACACTGGGGACTCTCTCTCGGCTCGACCCAACACGCGAAGTCTCATGTCGGTTGTCGGCACTCGCTCTCAACTCTCGCGAAAATATTCTAAACAAGTTAAGTCAGCACCGACTTTCGTGCTCATGCCTCCCCGATAGGCCGATTACCGCAGCGTCGCTCCGGCGCCATTTCAACGTCACTTGACGGGCTCGCAAAGGGGGAAAGGAAGGAGGATAGACTCGCTTTATCTCGAAGGAAGGAAAGATCCAGAAGGCCGAAGTGATGAGATACGCTTATTTCTGAATGCAAAGGAGCTCAGGAGAAAAGGATTAATCTTATAGCATAATTAATCTGATAACACACTTAATAAGAGAATTGGTTTAAAATACTAAATTAATTATAATCATCAAAATCAAAAAATTCAACAGAAAAAGCCATCCTAATACATGTGGGCTCTCTATTACTTATAGAATGCTCATACTGGATTGAATATACATATTTTTTAGCTCTGAAATCCCGTTGTTATTATCCCCATTACATCTAATTTCCAACGAAACTAGCAGCAATTATTGCTTACAACTTTTGTGTCGTCATGTACATATAGCTTTTCAACAACTCTTTGAAAATCTCATAATGATCGTTTTATGAAGCATTATTCTTCTCTGAGTGTGAAGCTTGAGTGACGCTCGCATGATGTCATCGTAAATCTTAACTCTACATCATTCTTTGGGCTCTTATGAGCAAGGTTGGGAATAGACTAATTCACGACATTTTCCTCGATAATTTTTCCCTATTCTGTGCCTTGCTCCTAAGCCTCGGGGTTTTACTTTGCTCACTAGGAATCCTCTTAGCTTTTCGGGTCCTTTCTCATAACTTTCTCTACTTGTCTGGCCTTTATTCTCTTAATTCAAGATTCCTTCAATATTAATGCAATTTTATTTTCCTAAAGTATCATCTCCCAAATCTTCATCTATCTATCGAGATTTTATTTCCTATGACTTCTTTTTCTGAGACTTTTTAATCCTATCAGACTTCTTTTGAGGCATTTTATCTCAAAATTTCTTTTCATTGTCTTGGGATTTCTCAAAATTGATAATAGGAGTAAGTTGAATTTTTCTAACCGTATAAAATTTGACCCAAAACTCATGCTCGATCTTAGAAATGGCATTTACAAACTAAAGCAAAACAAAACAATGATTCTCCCAACCCATCAGATCAAAAGTTTGACATTAAAATTTAAACACATTAAAATGTTCAAAGAAAACTAAACAAAATATAATACAACACAATTATTGAAGATTGCCAACATAAAGAATGTAGCAAACAACTTTCAAGGAAAAGGATTATATGCATTTATTCACTTTATTTGTAGCTCATTCAATGTATTTAATAAGAAACAAGCTACCGGGAAACGAGAAGCTTCTTGAAATCTTGATGAGCTTGGTTGACCAAATCATCGTCATCCCATTCATCGCGGAAGCTCTCGGGATGCAAAAATCTATTCTTTTGGGAAACATCATACATTTGATGCCTCCATTCTTCCACTGGAGGAAACCCACATTGGCTTGCCAGCCAGTCCATATGTTTGCACTGCAAAACAAAGAACTCTTTAGAAATAGCTTAAGCTCTGTTTAGGAATAGCTTAAACGTAAGTAAACATAAACTGCTTACATGTAACACATGCAAGAGATGGCTTATAGTTAAGTAGCTTACGGTTCTTTAAGTTAATTAGATCCAATTTGTAAGGCTTCATTTTCAACAAGTTACCTGCTTAAGTTTAAATAGGTGTTTGGCAATGTATTCTGTTTAAACAGTGTAATATTTCAGATAAGCTTTTAATCTGTTTAAATAGTGTCGCCAAAGATTCATAAATTTTGCAGAGTTTCATTGATTTCTCGACTTTTCCAGCAAAAATTAAGAGATAGGTATAATTATATTGGAGGAACTATTTGAAAATAAACATGTTACTTTAAAAGAAAAAGTCCCTCTGATAGAGGCAGAAGAAAGAGAGAGAGATAGAGAGAGAAGTATTTTTTGGTCATTTACTTGACGACATTGTTTTTATAAAATTAAAACCTACTTAAAAGGACCAAAAAGAAATAAAGCAGAAAACTCGTGAACATATGTGAAAAAATAGTTAGCGGGAAGGACCTCAATTGAAACTGACTAAATAAACATGAACAAACTTGAAATGCCTCTAGCCTCAGGATGATTTACTGAAAAAGTTAAGTGCCTTGATCACAATTATAACGACATATGAATGAGATACCTAAAGTTTTAGGCTGCAAGGTTTAACTTCAAATACATGGCTGCTTAAGTTTTAATAGCTTGCACTTTAGTTAAGCTCCTTGAACAGCATAGCAGCTTACGTGATGTGATCAAAGTCATAATTAACTTTCAAAAACAGATTCTTTAATGCAGAAGTTCTCATCAATCGAATCATATATTCTGCAGAGCTTCACTTTTTCCACAACTTTTCAGGCAAAAAATAGGAAGTGGGGCTGTAAATGAGCTGAGCTTGGTCAAGTCAATATTTAAGTTCGTTTTAGATTTTATTGTTCAAGCTTGTTCATAAATGAGCTGAACATTGGATTACTATGCTAAGCTGAGATTGTTTACAAATAAACAAGCTTAAGCTCGATTTGAGCTGGTTCAAAAACAATAATCGAGCTCTTACCGAACCAACCATCAAACATGACATCGAACTTATAATTAAGCTATCTAAAGTTCTAAACAAGGTCACAACCTCCATATGCAATGTTCACAAACATAAACAAGCTGAAATTAACCATGTTCAAGCTTGTTCATTTAGGAGTTGAGCTTCTAAAAATATATACAAACTCGTTCGTTAAACTTGAACATGAACAAGCCTTTATCAAGCCGAGTATTATGCTATTCATTGAAAGCTTGGTTTATTTATAAACCTAATAGGAATGTATAATTATGGTGGGAAACATATTTAAATTAAAATACACATATTAGATATAAACAATAATCTCGACAGGAGTATTTTGATCATTAACTGGTCGAAAACCAGCTTAAAAGACAAAAATGAGAGATCATATATATTAAAGTATGTTGGCAGGACCATTTGAAGTGGTATGGAAAACATGAACCAACTTAAAGTCCCTCTAATCTCAGGGACCCAAGAGTGATTCACCCAAAGAGGGTACAAAACCAGATCAGAAAACTGGAAGATTGAGATATGTCTTTCATGCTGATGACAGGTTAAAAAAATCTGAATAAATACCCGGCAATTTGCAAGATTGTGAGTGTATCTTTTAGGCCACCCTGATTGTTCCATCTCAGAATAGAAATTTTTAATATCTTCCATCATCTCTTCAGGAGTTGGTAGGGAAATCCGACCAGATAGAACACCAGCCACCCACTTACTTTGAAGCTCAAACAAAGGGAAAAGAGCGACCTGCAATTATAGATTTCAAGCCTCAGAAAAAACAGAGAACAGTTGTCTCTCATGAACATGAAAACAGAGAAGATGAGACCATACCTTCCATGGTAATCCAATGAAAGAAAGAAATGGAGCAGTTTGGGGAGGAAAGACATGCTTATAGAGAGGCCCAACTCGGTTATCATCCACATTCACAATGCCAGAAGTTTTGAGGAAAGGAAAGGTATATTTGTACCTGAGATTGAAGTTTTCAGGAGAAACCAAAAATTTTATCAGTTATAAAATGCGGAGACAAAGAAGATAGAAAACTGATAGTTTGATATACTAGTGAGCAAAAAACATTATTGAGAGTTTAACTCCTTTTTGAAGCTAATATCTTAGAAGCTTTAAAAAATGCTATTAAGCTAAGCAACATGAGGTACTAGGAGTTAAACTCATCTAAGGTAGAAATCACGAATAATAAGAATTAAGCATTCCAAAACCTCTTAACCAAGATGAAATTTCAGAAACCCAAAAGAACATAATCGCCAATATACTCAACACCCTTTACTATAGTAGACGTTCATCTAAGACGAAAAAGAAGCTGACACACAGTAGAACAAGATTTACTGCAGCATGAAATATTACAGTTTAGGGCATACTTTTCTCCTCATAACGTAATGAAAATCTCGAGTCTAAATACTAATATATGAGATATCCTGAATTTTATTCACTCCAATTGTCTTTGAATCGAACTATAATGCATCTATGTTCTATCTATAAAAGGGGTTTAATTAATGGTGTATTAAGAGATCCAGAAAATCGCACAAAATTCCATACTTGCCATATGAAAACATGAAAAACAATTATGATGATACACACTACAAACTTGAAACCTGCTTTGCCTCGTTTGATTGGTCTTTAAATCCCCACCTGCACTTCTAAATGTCAAGCAAGTTCTCAAACACCAAATGATGCGGATTTATTAGAAGAAAGAAAGAATATTTGATTATTTAATTATCAAGAGGGTTAATAGCTTCCTTTTCTAGATTTCGAATAAGAGAATTATTCAATTTTCTAAGTTTCTTATTTAGTATATTTACTATTTTGAATATATTGTTTAGTGTCTCTGATTTTGTTTAATTTTGTTTGTTCGTTTTGAGAGATTTGTGATAATTTATATTTGTGTTATTTAGCAAATTTTACGTATTTAGTTATGTACGAATGATGTTGTCCTCCAAGGCAAGGAGAGACAAAATAATGTTGTCCTCCATGCCATGCATGGGGATATCTAGCCACCTTGGCGTTGCCTTTGAGTGATGTAGAGGAGATTTGGGTGGCTCTACTAAACATTTATTGGTACTTGAAGCATCTTTTTTGGTGAGGTGAGCCCCGATGATCCTATGTCAGATATTATTGTTAGCTTGTCAAATTACCTTCAATGGGACCCATGTGAACCTTTGTTAAATCACAAAATCGTCATTCAAGTCAAACTAGAGATTGGCAATCATTCCCTTGATTCTGCCACATATACAGTTCCGATGACTTGCATGTTCCTTGATATAATGTATGGGCTATAGGCATTACGAATAAGCCTTAATTTTTATGTAACAGTAGCTTTGATAAATTAATGAAATCTTCCTCTTTAAATTTGGTCTCTCTTGCACTCTATTCTCTCTCTCTCTCTTCTTACCCCTATTCTCCCTCCTTTTCTCCCTTTTTCTTCCTGTTCTTCTTCCTCCTTGCTTCTTGTGAATTCCATGAGCGAAGAGGGCGGAAAGAAATTGCCAGGTGATGTTCTAAGAAAAGAGAATCATTAGAATAAAGTGTAGCTCTTGACAGGCTCCTAGGCTGAATAATGAGTGGTGAGAGGGATATGAGAATGAATCGTCCCGCATCGAAAAGGCAGGGGAATTCCTGAGTTGTATAAGTAGATAACATGATCTGAAATGGTAGAGATGTCTTTTGGGGTAAAATCATACAACTAATGATAAGAAACCCCATAGTTAAGTGTACTTGAATTGGAGTAATACTAGAATGAGTGACCTACTGGAAAATACTCAAGTCGTGTAGTTCTCTAAAATTAAAACGGATAATACCTTTATATTTGAATCACGGGATGTTACAATATGGTATAAAAATCAACCTTCCATAGTACGATATGATTTGAGGACGAACTAGGCAAAAGCTAGTGGACATGTGACATCATGGCTGAAAAGGGCAGACAGTAATTACGGGGTGATGTTCTATAAAAAGAGAATCACTAAAGTAAAGTGAGATTCATAGCAAGCTTCTAGGCCGAATAATGAGTGATGAGAGGAGCACAGGAATGAATCGACTCGCATCGAAAAAGGAAGGAAGTT
This sequence comes from Apostasia ramifera, assembly GCA_019297695.1. Lineage (NCBI taxonomy): Eukaryota > Viridiplantae > Streptophyta > Magnoliopsida > Asparagales > Orchidaceae > Apostasia > Apostasia ramifera. Next base: position 110,756 of record JAEMOT010002249.1, read on the forward strand.
CCTGAGCTGTATGAGTAGATAACATGATCTCAAATAGTAGATATACTTTCTAGGGTAAAACCGTAAAGCTAATAATAGAAAACTTCGTGGTTAAGCGTGCTTGGGCTAGAGTAGTACTAGAATAGATGACCTCCTAGGAAGTACTCAAGTCACGCAATTCCCTAACATCAAAATGGATAATACCTCTACATTTGGACATGGGATATTACACTTCTTCCCTTTCTTCACTTCCCATTCACATCACCACATGACATCAAATTCAAATTATAATCCCAATTTTTTTATTTGGTTTTCCTACTACATCTGAATCCCAATTCTTTGATCGGTTTAATACAAAATTATCCTGTCTACAATCCAAAAGATTGCAAGATTAGGACAGTTAAAATCTCAATGACAACAAACAGCTTTTAAAGATCAAAACTTTATTTTGAAATGTTTTAAAGATCAAAACTAAGCACACAAAAAAGGCTGTGCTTATATATAAGCTCACTTGTTATAATAACAAAAAAAATGAATTTCATGGAATTTAAATCAATTGTGCACAAATACCCAGTGCAGTGAATGATAACATCAACTTGGGCTGAACTTCCATCTTCGAAAAGGACAGTTCCATCACTTAGTACTCTCTCAATCTAATTGAATACAATAATATAAGAAAATTGATTAGTTTTCAAAGCAATAAGGGTAAATACCAGTCAAACAATATGAACTTCCTGGTTCTCACTCACCAGGGATCAAAAGCTTTTACCATAGAGTGAAGCCACAAGTTATCATAACCAGGCTCCTTCATGGGAGTTCCTGCACATTCTGACCTACTGGCAATGTGAACTTCTTTGGCATAACCAACAATATCCCTGGAAATATCAACAGCACTAGCTGAACTCCCTATTATAACCACCACCTGAACATTGTAGAATTGATCCAAATTGAGACTGCATGCAAAATTTTGCATAGAGATCATGTGTAAAGCACAAAATCAAGTGAAAAAAATGGTGTCCTTTGGGTTTCCTCTGAATGCATGCACTGAACACTTTTAAAGAATCCTCGACAAAATATCAAGTGGATGCAAAAAGAGAAGGCATAAGTTCAACAGCACTAACAATAGTGAGCTACCCTTCCTAACCTTCCCTTGCATCCCAAAAGATTGTGACTGGTCTTAGTAGTTTCATGAGAAAACATCAAAGATTTAAAAAAAAAACCAACTAGTTCATAATTCTAGTTCCCCTTCCCTGTCTCTTAGGCGGTGGTGGCAGTCATGGATATTTTGTGTTTTGCAATAAAAGTGTGTTGGTGGAAAGGCGGGAAGACGAGGTCTTCTTTTATAAAGATCCTTTGAAGAACAGCAGAGTTCCATTTCCTTTTGTGTTACACATTTTGGAAACTAAGGGTGATAAAAAATATTGAATCAAATGACATTTTAATTCATAAGAACAGTCTCCTACGTACACAATTACCTTATCATGGAAAGGATCCGGAACTCGATAATTGTGGCTATGAATCTGCTCTCCAGGCCATGCCTCAATGCCTGATGATACCACTAAGTAATTACATTCAGAAATTAAAAAAATGAAAGATATTCGACTATAAGAACACGGGTACATGCAGAGCATCTGAAAGTAAGACGAAGTGAAAAACAGAAAAAAAAAAAATATGAACAAAAGACGAATTGCCTCTCTAGCAGATATAGGTTAAAAAAATTCAGTTCGTCCGCCCTGAAAATTTAGATGTATAACTATCCGTAGAAGAATTGTACCAGGAATTTCTGCAACCCGAGGCTCAGTAAAGTGGCCATTGCAGACGACAACACCGTCATAAATCTCACGCTCATCGGCGGCACCGCCGCCACCAATCCTCCGCGTCCACAGTGCCCATCCCCCATCCTCCTCCATCTCCACCCGTAAAACCTCGGTCCGCAATCGCACGAGCCGATGGAGATCGAAATCCCTAGCGAACTCTTCGAGGTATCGGAGCACCTCTCGGTGCCCGGGGAAGCGACGGGAATCGCGTTCGCTTGCATCGGCAACAGCGGCGAAAGGGTAGCTGAAGAAGCCCATGCATTCTCTAGGGAGATTGGTGCGCAGGGACTCATAGAGGCTGGAATGGACTACCTCCCGCTTAGGGTTGGTCCCCAGGGGGTCGGAGTCGATTGCGGGTGAGTAGACCCAAGTACCGCCCAATCTACCGGCGCGCTCGAAGACAACGACGCCATGGCCCTCCCGCCGAAGCTCCAACGCGGCGGCGAGCCCCGCGGCGCCGGCCCCAATAACGGCGATGCGGCGACGGATCATGTGGGCCCGATCGATGAGGAAATGGGTGGTGGAGGAGGGGGCTGGCAAGGGTGAAGAGGGCATCCGAGCTCCGCATCCGTTGCCCAACGACCGGTGCTTCGAGAGATGCGACGATCTCCGGTGAAGCTTCTTTCTTTTTTCTTTTTTAAGTAATACTGTCGATCTTATTTCACTTATTCTGAAAACTTTACTACCAAAAACCACATAATTTTACTATTAAAAAAAATTATTCTAAGAATAAAAAAATATTATTCTAAAAACTTCCTTATTTTCCAATTTTCAAAAAAAAAATCTTATTTTATTATGCACCAAAAAAAATAAAAAAAATTGGATTAAAGACTGGACTTTTTTTGAAAAAAAAATGCCAAAAGTCATTTTTTAAAATAAACTTTTATTAATATTTTATATTTTTTATATTATATTAAAAAATTTCTCAACTATCTCATTTTTCTTATTGATTTTTTTTATTTTAACTAAACAAACAGTTATTTTTTCTATCCGATAGCCAATTGAGTGAGCAAGATCTTTCATAATGTTCAATAAAAGTATATATTAAATATAAAAAAGAAGATGATAATATATTTTATATTGAAAATTAAACTATCAAATATTATAGTGCTCTTGAGCAGCTTTAAGAGATCACTGAAAAATTAAGATAATAATTTCAACATTTATTTTCTTCTTTATATCTTATAGTATTAATTTTTAATATTTAAATATATATATTTAATTTTTTAAAATAACAATTTAAATGAATATATAAAAAAGAACTCAAGTAAAAAAAAATTGTTTTTATTTTAATAAATTTGTATAAAATTATACAAAAAATTATTAGATTTAGATACCTGAATGTTCAACCCCAGATCATCTTCTGCCTGTTAGGTGCATTATGGGACCGTCCCGTGCATATGTGACGGGTCATAATGGGGCACGCCCAAGTGTTCATGTTCACGAGCATAATGGTCTCCCCTAGCTCAGGGCCGTGTGGAATTATAAAAAAAAAAAAATATTGTAGCTTCTGTGCTCACATCCATTAAATGCATTTTTTTATAAGGCATTAAATGCATATTTATTCCAGCCGGATCATCAATTTAATTGTCAAACACTAATATAATAATAAAATAAAATAAATTTTATTCCTGTTAACAGAAAAAGCCAGTGTCATGAGAATTAGCGACACGCAATATTTATAGCTTAGAACGCTAGCGCAAAGGAGCTAAGAATCATCCAAAAAATATGCAAAAAGATAAGGTGGTTCAGAAATAACTTCGACTACATCCACCTGGGAGTCAAACAAAAAAATTTCAATTCAAAAAAAAGGGTTAATCACAGAACTAATATAAAAAAAAATATACAAATTTAGTGACTTTTTCGGTCCTTCTTTTCTAGAGTTCTGCCCAAAAGTATTTATAAATGAGCTAAAATGGTGTTCTGTCAGTTTCAGACTAGACCACTATCAAACTGTCAGCTAATCATGTTAGTGTGAGAATCAATTTCCACTCATGTTGGCTCCTTTCCTAAATTAGCAAAAACATGTTTTGATTTATTTTTATTTGGTTATAAAAAAAATCATATTTTGATTTAGCCGATAAATGTATGGAAATCATTCTAAATTATGTAAATTTTTTGATTGCTTTTTGGTTAGTTTTTGTTAGTTCTCCTTTGTTAGTTCTCCTTTGTTATTTCTTTGAGAAGTTCGCAAGAATCTTAACGCAAGGCTTATGTTCTCAAACATACTTCCTCTACTCTGTATTATTTTTGAAAATGATATACAAATAAAAAGAGTACATTTTTTTATAATAAACATAAATTACATTTAAGTTCTACAGGCTTCTGTCATATAAGTTAATTCTTTTCTGTGACGAATGAATTTTCTTTATTTGATTATAATTTTTCAGAGCTGATATTTTGGCTCTCCTACTTGTGTTAAACAATCGATCGTAAAACACTGATCTTTTTTAGGAGACTGGTAGATCTGTACTCCAATGGCTTACAAAAAAGAAAGCACACTAACTTCCACCTTAGCTTTCATCAATTAAATGAAACTCCTGGTACAAGTAATATTCTCACTTTGAAAATTATATCCAAATTCTTCAAATCTCTATCAAATAAGTTAACCTCCTTCTGTAATATTTTCTATTAGTTTATAATGAAATAATTAAAGTACTACTCTCTTTTTTTTTGTCTTTCTTTCTTTCTCGTTTATGGAATCCCTCCAAGTTTTCATCTTCAACTCAAAAGATAGCAAAAATAATGAACCCATAACTTCTCCCCCATTTTATATTGACAATTATTATACTTTTTTCTTTTTCTCCTCAACTTCTTCGCATCATTCTTGTCTACCTTAAAATTTCTCTTTCATCTTTAATGTTGTTGCAGCTTCAGACATGAGCTCCATCTTAAGTAAAGAGAGTTCACCAGAATGGAAGAAAATTAGAGAAAAGGAGTGTAAAATTTTCAAATCACAGCATTATTCTTTAAATCCTCTTTTTCATCTTCTTCAATACTCCGATGCAGTTAAAACTTGACCTTTGGCATTAACCTTCGCTACAATCTTTTATTATGAGGATCTTTTCATTTTCAGAGGCCTCTAATCTGACATTCACACCTCTACAATTCCCCTGCCCTAGTTTCAACTCTCGGTCCCTCACACATAGCACATCTTTTTTATTCTTGACATGCTCCTCGATTTTTTACTCATTGTTGTCGGTGGCTATACCTATAGAATAACTTAAGAGATGCCTAATTGGGATGAGATATGCGAGTGGCAAAGAAATTAAGGTTAGAAAAGATTATGCAGTATGATATTGAAAAAAAGAATTTAATAGTAATTTCATTTGCATAAAAATGAATAAATAATAATAAAATATTTGATAAAAATGTTAAAAATGACACAATTGTAATATTGTTTGAACGGAGACGAGATTTTTTCTTTAACAAGAATAAATTACAATTAAATACTTTTTTATATTTACAGTTAAATGTTTTCAATTTTATAATGCTATAATTTAGCTCTGAGCTCTTTTATCTTAAGGGCTTGTTTAGTACGTTAACTAAAATAAATAAATTTTTATTATATTTTATATTAAAATTTATATAAAATATAATAAAAATTTATTTATTATTATTTTTAAAAATCACGTAAGAAAGTGCTTGAGATCGAAAACACGACCTTCCCCACGGCGAAGTTCATTACAGTCTCTAATGATTTTTTTTTTTTTTTAAGTTCATCACAGTTGACTTTTTCTCTGCTATGACGATTGGCCGGACAAATTCTATCCGGCTAACTCTACGTCGTCGGATATCAGAATCTTCAACCAATGGTAACGATCACCTCCTTATAATTAACCTGAGGGGCAATCTGCCGCAGGATTAAATCCGTAAAATGAAACAAGTCTAGTGGTAAATCTGTAAATGTCCTTCAGCTGCCAATTCGATCGCCAGCGCAGATAGTTGCGTACAAATTGTATCCAAGTTCCTAACTTCGGAACCCTATTACATGTAGGTCTATAGTGTAAAAAAAATCTTTTAACCAGCTTGAGAATGCTTTTTTAATAGAAATTTCGAGTATGTTATGTGTAAATATTACTGAGTTGAATACTATGCATGTAATCAATCCCTTAAAAAGCCAATTTCAAAAAAGAAAATCCCTTAAAAGGATTAAACTTTCAATTAAGGACTTAGATTCAATGGGTACAACTTCAGAGCTGCTACAGTAATCAGCTCTTTTTTATATTCTCGAATTTTTTTTTTATAATAAATCGAAGCCCTCGTCCTCTGCTGTTCAGAACTACGGTTTGTCGCCGTCCCGAATGCTCGCTCTCTCTCTCTCTCTCTCTCTCTCTCTCTCTCTCTCTCTAATGGCGCCTTCTCTTCCCGGCGAGCTTTTTCTTTTTGGTAGCAGGGACTGACGCTGAGGGCAGCAGAGAGGAGAAAGAAGAAAGGAATGGGGGCAGCGACTGGAGCAAAATAATTATTTCGATCCCTTCCATTTCTTTTTTACCGCAAAGTTATATTTCAGTTCCGCAGATTCCCTTCTTGTTCGCTTTCGCCATCCCTTTTGTCCCTCCGCCCTTCCCGCCGGCGATCAGACTGGAATCTTCTGGAGGGACACCCGGATCCTCCTCCTCGTAGTCACACCACCGCCTTCCGTCATTCCTCTTCGGATGCGACCTTTTCGTTGATTCCATGCATTAGAGGTTTGTGTCGGAATTTATATTATCTGCCCTTTGTGAATGTTAAGTTGATGGCATGGAGTTGGATTTAGATTTGCTCGAATTTGGCCGTGGAGAGATGATGATGCTGGGGATCGGCGATTTGAATGTGAATCGGGCCTCGCAGGCGTTTGGGGATTCGGCGATGGAGACGTTGAAACAGGCAATGCTTCAGCATGAACTCATATTCAGGAATCAGGTTCGGTGGTTTTTCCTCATTGCGACGATGGCACATGAATAATGTCAGGTATCGTTCGATTTTTAGGAATTGGCGTCTGATTTTTCTGATGTTAGGTTCGGGAGCTTCATCGCCTCTACTGGACTCAGAAAACATTGATGAATGAGCTTCGGGCGAAAGGATTTGATGCTTGCTGGCCATGGCTGGCTGCCACCGACTTTCGGGAGTCAGCGAACGGGAATGCTGCGTGCCTCGAATCGTATTGCGCCACAGAGGTGAAAGTTCCTTCCCTAAGGTCTAGATTTTGCTTTCCTCATATAGCGGATTTCGTTGGTATTGAGAGAGAAATCTCCGCAGATGGGGAGTTCAATAGCTCGAAATGTGGGTGCGTTGGAAGAGGTCAAGGGCGACTCTGTTGATGCCCTTCTTAAGTATCATCAGAGAAATTGCAGCGTCCAACTTCCTGCTAATTACATTTTAGAGAAAGAAATTTCTAGAGATGCCATTGATAGTGTTAGTGAGAGGGGAAACCTTGGCTGCGGTACAGGAATGTTGATTGTTGAGAAGGGCATTCGCCAGCGTGCTGGCATCTTTCGCTCCAAAGAGGCCATTGTTCTGGAGGATGAGTGCCATGGGGAGGTAAATGAGGAACTCTATGGCAGCTTGGAACTTCCAATGAAGAAAAGGAGAAGTGAGCTTTGTTCAAAGCCATGTGCCAGCAGTGATCATGTTTCCTCAAGCATAGTGAGCAATGATATGTGTCGCATTTCTATGATGAATTTGAGTGAACAGCAACGTGAAATGCCTGAAGAACAGAAGCTTCCCCTTTCGTTTGCTGGTGAGTTTCTTATGGTTTGTTTGGGGTTCTCTTAAACAAACAATGTTCTTTTGCAGCTCATTCAAGCTTGCCATTGAATATTGTTTTGTTCTTCTACTTAAAAATTTAAAATGAACAACCTTTACAACTTAAGGTCATCACTTTCCATAAATGATTGACCGATATATTATGTTTAGTTAAATTAGTAAAGCGATGAATAACTTTGATGTTTAGCACCAGATTTCTTTAATACACGATTCTAGTTATACCTGGCATATATCATAATGAAAGTTCCTGATGGTACTGGATACAAAATTGCTTTTTAGAAGTAGAATCTAAATTTATCTTGCTGCTTACCTCATCATCCATCTTATCTAGTTTGGTTTGGTTTGGTTTGGTTTATTTTTGTTTTTACTTTATTTATTTATTTTTAATATAGTTTCCTTATGTAGGATGGTTTTTATCTATACATGATACTTGCTATACAAACTTATGATGGATTTCAAGTTTTCAATTCTTACCTATGCCAATTTTATATCTAACCCTCCCTTTGATTTTTCCAAATGCTTCAAAGATATGGCGTGCTACTATGCTAATGTCTCTCTGTGTCATTATAAACAATTAACTTGGCATGTTGAAGCATATGTTGCTCAATAGTCGTCAATGGCTTGCTTTAAACAGTGAGATTATTAGAATCAATCTTATGTGGCTAGTTTCCCAGTTGGTTCCTCATCGATGAGTTTTCAATGTTCGTTTGAAAATTTCTGCTGGGACATGGCAACCAAATATTTGGTGTTTCTTGTGCATGTTTTTGTGTTTTTGCTGCATTTTAGTGACGATCATCTCTTCCCAGACATATTTCGTGGCCTTCCTTGCAATTATATTGATCTTTTTGTATGCTCTACAGTCGATGGTTATCTAGTGTCCAAATTTTGAAGATTTGATTCGTTCGTACCTTCATGTTGGATATCTTATCCAACTAAAGATATTTCTAGTTTATCTTAAACTTTTTACATTCCTATTGGCTTTGTTTGATTTCTCTGCCTTTTCCTTAATCTCCCGCACCATGTCTTGGTTTCTTTCTTTTTTATTGTATGCCATTCCTATAAATATGTAGACACATCTGTGGTATTCCTTAAATTTGATTCTTCTCAAGTGAAGGCCAATCTCTGATGATTGAAGATAATTAAATTCTATAGAATAATGTATTCAGTTAAAGTTGATTGAATAATGTTAGATATAGAAAAAACCCAAGCAAAATTTAATTATTTTTTATTGAGAAAGTTGATATTTGAAATTTAAAAAACTATCAACTTTCTCAATAAAAATAATTAAATTCTGCTTGGGCTTTTTATATATCTACATTATTCTATAACTAAGGCCAATCAACTTTCAGTCAAAGTTCCTACAATTGCACCTAAGCTTAACGTTGAAATTTGAGAAAATGAGGAAATTTCTGCATTTGTTGAAAATGATATGACAAAAATGCCATAACAAGTTTGAAGAAGAATAGTGACCATAAAGTAAGTGCTCCTTATTCGAGCAAGTTGACTGCAGCGCAAACTATGTTCAAAACTCGGAAGTGAATTGATAATTTAGAATGTCCTCACAATTCTATTCGTGGCAATGCGTGCGTTAAGTTTGTTAGGGCTTATATCTGATTAAGTTTACTGCATACGTAAATTTTATTTTGAGATTGATGAGAAGTTAATGTCAGAATTCACTTGAAATTGGGTTTTGCGAACAAATTGAAGTATCTCTTGACAAATTCAAGTCTCTTCGTACCGTGATTTCCTCCCACATTAATATCTTATTGTCTTCAGGAATATTATGTCATTTGTCGTATGATATTAGTGCTCTATTACACACCATTATTCCACACAAACTCATGAGTTGATCTCTTTCTTTGCCAGAGATAGGCTTGCCGTCTATTGCTTGAATCAAAATTTTATTCTCATTTATCTTATGCTTGACCAATTTAGTAATCTTAGTTGTGCCTTTCTTAACTTTTGCCTTCAAAAAGGCCATTTTCTACAATTTTAGTATTTTTTTGAATTTTCACCAATTTCATTTATTTTTCTTTTCACATCCCCTAGATTTCAATAGGTTAAAATTTGGTATAATGTCTGATATGGCCTGGGAGAATATTTTGTGTATTTTGCCTTAATTTTATTGCATCTTTGTGTGGCAGTCAAGTTGCTATGTATAATTTTATATCTTTTGTTTTGTGTAATCAATCAATAAAAGTTCTCTTAGTTCATTTTCAATTATTTGTTTTTCCTTGCTCATCAGACTTTTGTGTTTTGATGCTTCGTCTTGATTTTTAATACGGAATTTATCGAATTCTTCTAATTTTCTGCTACATCATTTTCATCCACGTACCATTTCTTTACACTTTCTACATTTGCATTGTTTTCCTGCTTTTCCTCTCATTTTTCTTACTTCTTTTGGTTTCTTTTATTTGCATGATGTATCTCTGGGTTGGGTTAGTTCAGTTTGTGTAGGTTAAATGGCGTTGTTATATTTGTTCATAGATAACAAAATGCTAGGCGAATTTTAAGCCAACATTTTTATTACTTCAAACAAATCAAGGTCAATGTTTATTTGTTATATAAGCCATGGAAAGATGTTAGTTGATAGAATAAGATAACGTGCAGTAAAATAAGAGACTTAAGCATTTTAGTTTTATTCCACATTATACTTACTGCAAGCTTAAGGAATAAATGATAGAAATTGGGAACTTTTTCTGTGTTTTGCAGTAAAATTTTCCTTTTAATGATCTTTTGTTATAAACTAGCTAGGTCGAATCTTATTAAACTTTTTGATAAGTATGAAATCCAAGATGTTTTTACTATTATTGTGGAATTTGTTGCAGAACCCATTTTTTATATAAAAAGAGCTTGTCTAATATTGAGAATCTAGAAGAACAACAGCGAGAAGAGAGTTGCCTTGGGTCACTTGGCCACAGTCCGGGGGATCTGCATTAGGTTTCTTCATTAACTACAAAGATGCTTTTGTAAGATTCTGAATCTTCAGTTGGTTTCTTCTTCATTGGATACAACAAGAAAATAATTTAGTAGGAATCTAGGATCGATCATTGGGACTTTGATTGATTGTTGGATCGTCTAGTCCAAAAAAAATAAACAATTTAAGAAAGATTATCAGGTCTTTAAGAGCTAATTGGATCGTCTAATCTAGAAGAAGAATAAGATATGTTTATGTTCTTATTTGACATTGAAAATTAAGTGATTGGTATAGGTTCTTTGTATGTCTATTTAGTACCTAGTAAGGTTTCTCACAAATTACAAGGATCGGTCCTTTATTACCTCTGTGGAATTCTATGTGCTGACTGGTTATGGTAGGTTGATTAGGCTAGGAGGTTGAGGGATGGGGAAAGCAACGAAATTTTGCTATAGGTAACTATGTTAATTTGAAGTTGTTGAGTCCAGTTCACCATTGGTTAGCAACTGTTTTAAAGCTGTTATCTATGTATGGAACTTTTCATCAAACATGAGCTCTTGATTATCTAGTTGACTAGAAGAACAGGGAGCGATCATATGAGCACTAGGAGTTAGTTGGATCATTCAATATGGAAGAAGAAGAAGAAGATCTGGGATTGATTGTCAAGGTTGTAGAAGCTAATTGGATTGTCCAACTTGAAATAAGAACAAGATTTGTTTATATTCCCATCTGAGATTGAGAAGAACCATATAATATGATTGTTGTATGGTTTTCTATTTATTTATTTACTACATAGTAAGATTCCTCTTTAGCTCTCCCCATGGATGTAATAGGATTTATTTGAACTATGTAAATATGGTATTTTTATGGTTGCATTGTTCTTTACTATCATAATTTCTCGAATTTATCCAAGCATGATTTATTTGGCTGACTATACCTCTGATCAAATCTTTGTTTTTTCACTTTTTTGTTCCTCTTAATGTCTTCTTGTATTTTTCTCAAAAAAAACATCCTCTTGTATCAGTGTCAATCAATTGTTTATCGTATCTTCATATCACTACAAATCAAATAGGATGAAGCATTTTTTGAGTAAATATCACTTGCATCTTTGAGGCGAGCCCCTAATATCGCACAAGTCTACCGATTTGATTAATTCTATTCATAATTTTTAATCTGTTCTTTCATATATTTATTGTGAAATGACAATATTGCCTTCATTGGCATCCCATTTGTTGCATTCTTCCGTGTTGCTCTAACCTTGCAATAGATGCCGCTTGATGGCGCTACCCTGTCTTTAAAACTCTAACTTTGAGGTCCTTCAAATGGCTTGTAAGCTGGGGATGGACTGATTCTGAGGATTAGGTTGTGGTGGAAGATTCCATAGGTGAAAGGGTAAAGAAGGCAAGGGTTGAGATGGAATGCGGCAGTGTGATGACAATTTGACCATCTGGCTATCAAGGCCAAAGGAAGCAAGAGTGGAAGGATGCATAAGGCTTATATTGTTTGAAATTTTAATAATTTATAGTTAGGCATAAATCTTTCAGCTTTGTTTTAAGCTTAAAATGAATAAACTTTGTGGTTGTCAACTAGATTATGGCGGCAAGAGTTTAAAAGTTGTTTGGTTGTCAAATTGATACTGATTTGGATAAAGCTCTATTTTAATGAGAAAGGAATTTTATATTAAGTCAATGTCAGTGAATTAGAGACTTTAAAGAGCAGGAGTGCGTCTAATTGATTAAATCTATATGTTTGAGCTATTCTGGTCACTACAATTGTACTGTTTACTAATTGTATGTCGTTTATGTTGTCCTAATTGATTTGATCAGTCAGATTTTGGAAGAGATTGAACCTAACTCGCAAAATATTTTTGTAATCTCATTTCACGTAGATATTCTATTATTGGTTAAAAAATTGCACAAATTTTAAGATATTTTGAATTTTTAATTTTCTATAACTCAATAGCTAATGATTGTTTCCACTTGGATCTGATGTGTGTGTATCTATCTATCTATTATCACTTTGTCCATATTATAGTATGTTCATATCATCGTATTGTACCCATACATCATAGCTAGTCGTAAACTGGCAGTAATTACCTGTAACTTATTACTTCATGTTTATGCGGTTCTTTCTTTTAAACTAATGACTATTTACTTGCAGGACCTGGTGAATCTGACATTGCTGCTGCTTTTGATCAGTCCAACAACAAGCTGCAATCTAAACTAGTGCTTATTGACCTGAATCTACCTCATCAAAATGCATTCTCTCACAATCTTGATGATCCTGTGTCCGTTCCTTTTCCAATCAACGACTCTTCTTTTCATCGTGAAGCTATCATACCCGATTCATATCACGTTTGCCGAGAAGAAACTTCATTTGCATCTAAGCCAAACTCATCTAATTCTGCTGGAAAGACATCATGCATGAGCAGAGCCAGCTGTTTATTTCCTCCTTTTCAAGTTCCACAATTTTATGCTCAACGGGATTCTGAGGTTGCCCTCAATACTTCAAATGATGATGGTCAATACTGCATGAAACCTGCTTGTGAAATCCGGGCTGAATTCTGCGCAAAACCTGTAGAAGGATCCACTGGTTCTACTAATGGAGCCTTTCTTGACAATAAAAGAGAGGCCATTTCTCCTTCCGGCAAACTGCAATTTGCCGCGCATAGTGATAACAAAATGCAGCATTCAAACATAACTTCCAGCAACAGCATAAATTTGCCGCAGACCTCGATTCGAGATCAAGAAGATACTTTGTCAAGCCATTCCATAGCTAAAGATCCCGTTGGCACATCAAAGGAAAGTAAATGCAGAAGTGATGGAGAGATGAATACCACCATTGCTGCTGTTTCCATCACTGATGAGTCTGTAACCACTCAACTAAACTCTCCAAAAAACAGAAGCTCTTCCTTTGAAGAACTGAATGCTAACATTTCAGCTGCAGCTGAGGTTCTTATGAGCATTTCGTTAGGGAGGTCAGCCGTTCCTGGACAACATCTCGATGTTATCGAAGAGGCTGAAATCAATCAACATCAGTATTCATCAGATTCATTCGAGTCGATGACACTGCAACTATCTGAGATCCAAAGTGAAGACCAATTCACTGCGCTTGAGCAGCTCAACACAAACGGATCACTGAAGGAGGACAATGGGATGAGACTGCGAAGAGGAAGGGGTCTTCGAGATTTCCAGAAAGAGATCATGCCCGGTCTAGCGACCCTATCTAGGCATGAAATTTGCGAAGATCTTCATAATATTGGGCATAGATTCCGCAGAAGTGCAGCGAGAATTGCCCGAGAAAACTGGTTTTTTTCACCGGTTAGAAGTCGTTCAGCTCGCCAAAACCACTGAATCTTCCACGGTTTCAGGCCGTCAATTGTAGTCTGTATAATCGTCTTATTACAGACACCAAATCCATAGTGTTAAATTCTAAGCTGAGTACTTCAGTAGAGTGATCCATCTATATATGTGAGTGAATCAAGAGCTACATACTCAATTGCCAGGTATGAACATTTCTAACTGAATTTGCACTTTTTCTTCATTTTCTTAAATAATACTGCACAATGCGGGATCAAAGCCCATATGGTAGGTAAGACTATGCTATCATGCAAGCAAAATCAATAAGATTTAATGAGGTTCACAACTCTCCAATTGGTTTTGAGTACTAAAAAGAGTTCAAGTGTTTTTTTTTTAAAATTATTATTTATAAACTTCACATCTTGCTCAAATTTAAATATAAAAATCATTTTAATTTTAATAATACACATTAATATATTTTCTAGGACAGGGAGCTCCTTGAGAAGATCTGCCTAATGGTATACGATTTATAGGAACTTAGGCTACGTGTGTAATTTTTTTTTTTCTTGCTTATGTTTTTAAGAAAATAAAAATGTATAGGATATGAAATAAAATTACTTATTAAATTGAGAATTATAGCTAAATTGGGAAGTATGATGCCTATTGAAAATAATAATTCAAAATACTAGAGTTGTTATTTATTCATTTATATGATTAAGATATGGAGATATCATTATTATAAACCTAATAAATTTGAAATTCATGTGTTATAAAATTAATGATTATATTGAAATATTAATTTGTAGGATTTACAATAAAATTAATTTTTTGTATTAAAAATATGTAAGATATAAAATAAATATTTTTTATTGTTAGTTATTTTATTTAATGTGAAAGAAATGTGATTTTTTTAGCATTAACTTTTTTAAACCACAGCTAACCTGAATTCAGATCTCTGTATGGTGTATATTTTTGAAATTTATGCTGTGTTCGCTTCATCTTCTTTTATCTCTAGCTTGTTGCTCTATGTTGTTCTCCTTTTTTTTGAAATTTTTTTTATTTATATTTTATTTATTTTTTTTATTTATTTTTTTTTCTAGTGAGACGGAGTAGACGCCATCTAGGTAAAAAAACTGTTAAGCTTTAGGTGTTGGGCCGGGCTGGGTCGACCTGAATGATAAGCTCTTTTTTATAATAAGTAAAATTTTTTTGAAGCTTTTAGGTCCGGGCTAGGCCCGGGCCCCGGTGATCATGCCCAAGCCCGATTATGAAAATGATTGGGCCGGGCTGGGCCGAGTTAAAGAAATAAGATGAAAAATTTATTACAATCTAAGTCCTAAAATTTTTGGATTGAATCAGATCAGGTTGGGCGGGTTCCCGAGCCTGTGCCCAGGTCTAGTACTGAACAATCTCCTTCATTATAGATCATTATCTCCAATTGGTTGTACAAAAAAATTAGTGTCAATATAGAGATTATAATAATGGTAAATAACAAATTGGTTCCTACTTTAAGAAATAACACAATTAGATTCTCTATTCATTAAATTTATAAATAAAAAAATAATTTGGCTTATTCTCTCTTTACTGTTTCTTCTTCTCATTTTCATTCTCGGGCAGCGACACCATTGACAACAACGCTGAGGCAAGGGAGGCGGGGGGTGCCAAGTTGGAAAAATTATTGGGTGCGCCGCGCGCACCGTTCAGACTCCCAATCAGACAGCGCCACGTGTGCCCGGACCCAGCTGTATGACATACGTGGCGTCCTCTGATTGGATTCCGGACGGTGCGCCGTCCGAACCCAATAACTTCTCGCCAAGTTGACACGGAGAGTAGAAGAAGATGTGGAAAAGGAAGAACAAATTGTTCTTTTTCTTACAAATTTAATGATTGGGGACCTAGTTTCATTATTTTTCAAAATAGAAGGACTAATTTGGTTGATTTGAAAACTGAAGTACTTAGGCCTTGTTTGGCATGAAGCTAAAAATGGGCAAAAAAATATCTTAATAATATTTTAAATTTATTATAAATTTTAATAACTTTATTTCACATTTAACACAAATTTCAACCTTAAAAATCAACTTTATTTCACATCCAACACAAATTCCAACCTTAAAATCAACTTTATTTCACATCCTACACACCTCCTAATATTAAAATAAATTTCTTTCCCATCAACTCCATAAAATAAAATATTTTCTCTTTCCTTACCCAAATTCATCCTCCAACCAAACAAGCCCTTAGATGCATATAAGTCTAACTTAAATAGATTTACAATAATTTAATTAGAAGCTACCATTACTTAATAAAACTAAAAGGGTAAATTGCACTATAGCCCTTGAGGTCGACATGACATTGCAAATAGGTTTTAAAATTTGAAAATCCTCGATTTAGGTTTCACAGGTTGCATTTGCGCTGCAATTAGGTCTCTGGTAGTTAAAAATAATGAAAATGACGACTATTTTACTCATATTTTTTAACCTAAATTCTTTCTCTTTTATCTTTCTAAATCTTAAATATATAATATTATGGTCTTATTTGTTTGATAGTTAAAAATTAACTTAGTTTAATTTTAAATTGGCATATCACATCACACATAAAATTTAATATTAAAAATTAATTTTATTTCATATCTTGTACACATTACTAAAATAATAACTAACTTATATACATTCCTCACATATCCCAACATTAAAACTAACTTTATATCACATTTCTCGTATATCTCAATATAATAACTAATTTTATTTTATATCATTCATAATTTTTAATAAAAAAATATTATTATTCAGGTTTAATTTTAACTTTATCAAATTAAATCTTACAAATAAATAGGCCCTATAGGATATTTTAGACTAAAAATATAAATAACAGTAAAACTATGGCCAAAATTAATATTTACCATCTAAATGGACCATAAAAAATAGCGGGAAAGTAACTCATGGACCAAATAGTAGGGGACCTAAATTGAGGATTTACAAATTTTGAAACCTATTTGTAATGCAGTGTAGAACTCAGGAACCCTAGTGCAATTTACCCAAATTAAAAACATCATGTGCATCATTTCATTGGGTTCACTGAAGAACTATATAATAAAAAATGGTTTTATTTAAGTTGGATGGTGCTGTGACACTGATTAAATAATTGCAGGCTTCCATCCCTCATTCACATTTCTTAAATACAAAAATCAGGGAGTGGAGAAATATTAATGTGAGAGAATTACATGCTCATATTGTCGTGTGGTGTTTTTCTAGCCCAATACGGAGGGACCATGTTTCATCGATTTTGATTCGATTTGTCAATTTGAAATTAATTTGATCAAATAAGTAGCTCGTTAGCTATGGCTCGAATTTGATTCAAGACATTTAGGTTCTTGAGATCATAATAACATTACAAATTAATTTTAGTTTTAAAAAAACTTAAATTTGAGTTTTTGAGTTTATAAAAGTATTAATGTTACATTATTATATTGTAAAGTTATTTATTATCCTTAATTTTTTTTGTTTTTTTAGAATATAAATTTGAAATATTAATATTTATGTTTTTAAATTTTGAATTAGAGGAAAAAAATATAAGAAATAGAAGAAATTAAATTTTAATTTTAATTAAAATTTAAAAAAATAATGAGAAAAAGGAGGGTATAATGATTCTTTAAAACAAATAAATAATTTAAAATTATCAAAAAATTCTTTAATTCTGTATTTTCAATTAGGAAAGATAGTAAACAAAGTGAGATATATATGCTTGTGAGCGTGTGCATACTGCATACTCGTGTTATATATATGTGTGTTGGAGTATGATAATCTGAATTCTCTTTTTGGTCCTTTTCAAAGAGCTTAGCGCACGCACGTATTATATTTATATGCGTGTGTTAGAGTATGACAATTTGAATTCTGTTTTTGGCCCGATTCAACGATCTTAGGGTATTAAATTATTTTTTTTTTGAAAATTATTATTTTAGGCTCTGTGGTGGAAGCAAAGGAATTGAATCGATAGCCCAATTTCGCATCTATGTTGAGCTTACGGTTTTACTGTGCACTATATATATATATATATAGTGTTTTATGTTAAAGCGAATTATTGATTCAATTTTTATGTTCTTATTTTTTTTATACAATGATCTCTTTCCTGCGATTTTCCTAATCCTTAAATTTTTCACGTAAATGTTCCTATAAAATCAGCTCGTTAGTCTCTACGGACCTTATTGAATTTCATTCAGAGGAAGAACTTTATAGGGATCACATCGATTTTTATCAAAGGAAAACAGGCACAGGATTATCCTTTGCAAACATGAATCTAGTAATAATGTATGCAAAAACAAAAGACTATAAATATTTATATTTATATTTATATATATAAAATAAATAATATTATATTCATGGAATTTAATGTGTTGAAAATGGGGTGTTGGAGCTTCAATATATGTCAATAAATGTGAGGAACAGGCCAGTAAATAAGTATCATTATTCTTGTCAGTACTGAGGACCTATAATTAATATATTTGCACAACAAACCTTTACCCCTTCTCTCCCTCACTCTCAATTAAACCCCATTGACCTTCAAAACGAGTAGTCTTTAAGTTCGATACTTGCTTTAAGAAGAAAAATTTTTGGTTCAAGACCAGCGTACACGTGACTTTCTGTGATTAGGTGCCGAACAGATCGAAGCTCGAACTTAAAAATTGTTATTCTAGACTCGCTCCTTCAATTGTTAATTACTTAGAATATTACAAACGTATACGAACAGCTCATCAAAAATAAATCGGTTTAACTTAAAATCAACTCGCTATATGCATAAACACGCACGTTACACTCGCGTAAAGAAAGATACATCTCGACTTAATTAATTGAAGATCTACTGCTGGATATGCTATAGTAATAAATCATTATATATATATATATATGCTTTAAGTTTGATATATGAATATGATATTAAATATTTCTACCTCCATCAAAAAGAGTTTAGTTTTGAGAAATGCAAAAAAAAAAAAAAAAAAAAAAAATTGTCCTTAGACAAATTTTAGCATATCCATTTCATATTAGGGCTACAATATTCTTAAACTATGATATATAAAAATTTAACGATAATAAATAATTGAGAAATATAGAAAGATGTTAGATGAAAAATGAGGTGCTTATTCATGAAATTATGCATTTTCTCAAGCCCATTTAAAGTTTATGTAATACTAATTAGTTCATTAGTTTTATTTCAGTTTCGATTAAAATTCATCTCGAGCTCGTCAGTCATATTTCGTCTGAAATTCTCACCTTTTTAATATGAAATTTTTAAAACTTGAAGTTTTGAATCAGAAATTAAAGATCATATCACGCATTATGCTAAAACTGATAATTTGAATTTATGAGCGAAACTAAAACATGTGTGTAGCACGCATCACGCAATATTTTGAGTAAGTTGGCATCATGTATAATTTATTTACTTTTATGCAAAATAACTTATTATCTCAAAATTTTATTTACTTTTTATCCGTACATAAATGATTTTGATGCTAATTACATGTTTCCCTATTGAAGAAGTACATAAAATGGCATAACTTAAGCCCTGTTTGGCGCGAGGACTAAAATAATGCTACTTTAAAAAATAACAATAATAATAATAAATAAATAATTTTTAATCATTCTACACAAACTATAATATAAAAAAATATTATTTTATTTCACATACTCAATAATTTTCAATAAAAATATCAATTTTATTTCACATCTTAGACCAAAATATTTGAATCGAGTATTTTGATTTAAGATGTAAAATAAAGTTAATATTTTTTTTAAAATTTATTTCACATCTTAGTATTGTAATGTTGGCATTATATGTAGTAAAATTATAGTATTAATGGTAAATCTTATTAGAATATTAAAATGATAAGAATATGTAAAATGCAGATGATTTGGGGACTGGAATGAAAGATAAAGGAATAATGAAAGCATAAAGTTTTAAAATTAGCTTTTTATGAATTAAAAAAAATAAAACGATAATTAGAAAGATTCCAAAAATAGATAGAATAGTACTAATAATGGTAATGATAAATGAATATTCAAATGAAAAACTATAATTAGTAAAATTAGTTATCATTTTCATAATATGAAGAAAATACTGAGTTTTTTTATTCCAAAAATAGATAGAATAGTACTAATAATGGTAATGATAAATGAATATTCAAATGAAAAACTATAATTAGTAAAATTAGTTATCATTTTCATAATATGAAGAAAATACTGAGTTTTTTTTAAAAAAGAAAAAAGAAAAGAAAGAAAAATAGTGATTTGGGATGGAACACAACTTGAATATTAGGAAGTGTATAATTGATATCTTGATGTTGCATGTTATAACATGGTTTTTAAGTTTTGCCGATGAAATGTCGGTAAAAACTGATCTGAAATTCATTGATTTGTTTCGGCCGAAATTCACACGTTTTTAAGACAAAATTTTCTAAAATTTAAGTTTTGAGTTAAAAATTTAAGATATGGGATGTACTACCTTGAAATCATCAAAATGGAAACTATTAAAATTGTTAAAACTACCGAAAATGATGCTTCTAATTTGCGAGTCAAACCAAAATCTAAATCGAGCATTAAAACCATACATTATCAAAACAAAAATATTGGGACTTTATGCATGTTAGATTTTGTTGGACAGAGATGTAACTTTAAAATTTTTCTTATTTTTTAAAAAAATTCTTGGGTGGGATAAAAAATGACATTTGTGCTTAAGATATTTTATCCATTTTTTTAAGAAAAAATAAATAAATTCTCAAGAAAATTTCAATGCAAATTTTTTTATTTTCACTCAAACTAACACACCACCAAACATCTAAAAAAAATGGACCATTCACAAATATAAAATTTGTCAATAGAAAATTGGGTGATGCATCTCTATTAGACACATGACAAACTCAGTGGAATTGATATTTGACTTCCAAGGGCCTCTCATTTTTTTTTTTTCAAAAAAAAAAAATTGATTTTTCTACATCATCACATATATGTGACCTTTGTACTCGAGTCGTTGAACCGCAAAAGCAATGTGGGCAATATATGTGAACTCATTGCGTAGTAGTCATAGTGCTTGTTGTGGGCTCATCTAAATAACTCGTTGCTTCCATTGTCTCTCGTAACAAATACTTGACTATTAGCGTAGGCCCATCGTTAGAAAGGATGACTTCTGACTAATTCCATGATGTAGGATGAGAACGCGTATTCTTCGAGATAGCTCTACTTACACTATCTAGTAGTTTACATATGAGATATGCCTGATCGTAAGTAGTCTTATAAAGGGCCTCACAAGATTGCTTTTTCTTTTGGACTTCCATTTAACTATTGATCAACCGCCCATGCATCCTGTGGTGACCCACATAAGATTTAGATAGATTGAATAGGGACTTTTGTTATTAACAACTGGCTACCTGAGAGTCATCACACGGGGCGTCGTAGTTATCTCTAACAACAATGCGGATGGTCATTGGTGATGGGACCTCACTCCTCAGAAATGCCTTAGAAATTAAAGAATCGCCAAAAAGGTAAAAATTTGCCAATTCCGATGATCAATGCTAACAACTGAGAGATATATAAATATCATTACCCTACCATACTTTTATATATTTTTAAAATGTCTTTGGCGTTTCTCATTTCGTTCGTATGCTCTGTTCTTTCAAATGCTCGACATGATCTCCCATGTACGAGATCCACCATCCATCTAAGCTGACGGGTTTCCACGTGACAACAACGGAGCTCATTCTAACTCAAGTTTTACAAAGATAAAGTCTTTTGCGGCATATTAAATATTTATATTGGTCTTATTCATTGTAAATTTCTTTTTTTCTTTAACAAAATGCAAGGGGAACTCAATTATCAGGACTATGGAGGACTAAGAAGCCCACTTACCTTAGATATCATTTTCTATATTATAATTATGCATAAATAATTATTAGAATATTCCAAATGACACATTAAATATTATAATTATGCATAAATAATTATTAGAATATTCCAAATGACACATTAAATGAAAAAGTGAACCCTAAAACCACAAAAGCATTGGCTTTTAGAATTTTTTTTTTTTTTTTTAAGCATTGGCTTTTAGTTGAAATACAAGACAAAAGAGCCACAACCCACGTCTCTCCCTGCCCACATAATATCAATTTTTTTAATGTACAAAAAAAAAAAAACAAATTGACAGGCTATTTTTACACTAATTGCCAAAAACAAAATATTAAAACAAAATATTTTTCATGTATTCGTTTCACATTTCAACAACTCGGTCCACCATCTAATCCGACCCAACCCGACCCGACCCGATACGACCCGACCCACCAAATGTGTGTAATTACGGGCTAATGGGAAATCAAACCTTGTAGATAATGAGGAAGCAGGGGAGGACGGCCCGCGGGTCGAAGACGAGGAGCTCGCCCTTCCCGAGGCAGACAGAGTCCGATTCGGAGTCATACGGGGCGGGCCGGGTTCGACCGACCCGGCCCGCGATGACCCGGCATACGAGCATGGCCCGGCGCCCGGGCCCTCCGCCGGCGCTGTCGTGGGCCCCGCCGCTGCCGGCGAAGGTGCGAACGCCCGCCAGCTTGCCCACGGAGCAGCGCGCCAAGCCGGCGTCGTAGATCCCGCCGCCGGCAGCGGAGGCGGAGTGGAAGCGCATCATCTCGTTGCCGTCGGCGGCGCAGCGGGCGTCGGAAGCGCGGGAGCG
Source organism: Apostasia ramifera (assembly GCA_019297695.1). Classification (NCBI taxonomy): domain Eukaryota; kingdom Viridiplantae; phylum Streptophyta; class Magnoliopsida; order Asparagales; family Orchidaceae; genus Apostasia; species Apostasia ramifera. Next base: position 133,219 of record JAEMOT010002249.1, read on the forward strand.
GACGGCGGCTCGGTACTCCTCGAAGCGAGCGACGGCTCGCGTCGGGTGGTGGACGCGGAATAGCATCTCGATCTCGCCGGGGAACGGCGAGCCGCAGGGGGACCAGCTCGAGCTGAAGATGATCTCCACGACGCGCCGGGAAGAGTGGCCGTCAGGAAGGTCCGCAAGCGTCGGAAGAGAAGCCGCAGCCGCCGCCGGCGGCGGCGGCGGCGAAGGCGTGGTCGAGGGATTGGGTTTCGGCTTCGGCTTCGTTCGATGCCGAATTTGGGGGATTTGCGAACGATTTCGTTGGGGGTTTTCGGAGGATGGAAACGATGATGAGGGTTGGGGCTTTTTGGGGAATGGAGGTAGCTTGTCTGGAATAAGGAAAACGACGTCGCGAAGAGCCTGAGAGGAGCTGCCGCAAAAAAACGCCGGCGCGCCGGGATTCTTCTTCGCCGCCGTGCGCTTCGGGAGGTAAACGTCCTCCAGAGCGTTCGATTTGCATTGGAGCGATTTAAACCAACCTGTCGCCATTAACACCGGAGATGGCCGACAATCCCTCCGCCGGTACCGCTCTAATAAGTATTCAAATCGAACCGGGGAAAGCAGAGAGACAGAGATGGGCGGCGACGCCAGTCGGGAAACTTTAAATTTGTGCAGGGTTTCGTTGTGGTTGGGAGCGGTGTAGCGGTTTATGTAGCGTTAACATTTTTTTTTTTTTATAATATGATCAAAGACTTAGCTATGGCACATTCGTAAATACATAAAAAATCAATATTTTTTTTGATGAAATGACGAAACAAAAATATAATTGGTAATGACTTCAATCTTGCTAACAACAAAAGCTCTCATAAATAATACAAATACTATTTAAATTGTGAATATTAATTTAATTCCTATCAAAAAAATATTAATTTAATTATTAAATTTGAAATGTTTACATATACATATTTAAATATATTAACCTAATTGTTAATATTTACTGATATATTATTTTTAAACATAATATTTATCATACAACACTTAAATTTTTTATATTACGTATATATCTCTTTGTATTAACTCATTTTTACAAGTAATCTGTTTCTTCAGTTCTTTGTTCTTGCATCTAAAATCACGCCAAATAGTTTGATCTCAAGATTGAACAGCCCAATTCTTCTATAAAATCTTCTTATTAGTAAAAATATTCGTATGCAGAATTCTCCTCTTTATCATACATATAGAAAATTCAGGCTGCACGTTTTCATCACATAGAAGATAGTTGAGACTTATATATCCTTAATTTCTTCAAGTGTTTTATAACCAAGCATTTTCATTAGCAATAATATCGCATTATTTATCAAACTCCTGATATAATAATACTTCAGTAATATGCTTTTTATCATCAAATAAAAATCTTTCACTATTTTTTTTTCATATAAACTCATTCAATGAGAGGTTTCAATTACTTCTTTCTCTAGATTTAGATATATTTCTCTATTCTTTTAAAAAAAAAATTCATCGATGACTGCTTACAACAAATTGCTCAATAATTCACTAGACTCTCTCTTGCTAATATCTTTTTTAAAAATTAAATCCCAAGCCTTTTGAATTTTCAATTTTTTCTGATCAGATGAACTACTCATAAATATATCAATTCTATTTAATTTTTCAATAAAGAAGAAAATAAAATAAAAATCTTTACTTAGACCAGACTTAATTAGGTTATAATAATATTTAAGTCATTGATACGATTTTATAACAAATCTTTCTTCAATCAATTTCAGATTGAACATACGATGCATTAAATACACCTAGTTAGTTCAATATCAAAGGCTTTCCATACTCGTTGCATAAGGCCCTCATCAAACTTGCAGTGCTCTTCTCGTTAGTAATATTAAAACTATATTTCTTACCAATGCAAACGTGATCAACCTTAGTGCATGTCGATACAAAATAACCATTCTTTTTTCTTTCGTCGATTCTTATTTTTTCCTAATAGAAGTTGATACAGTTTCTTTTAGTATAACAAATATTCTATCTACATCTTTTAGAGGTCCTTGCCTCCGAACTAAATGATCTTGACCTTTGTATAATTAATATCTTGCTCCAACTACACTGATCAACCCTTGAAAATAAGATCATTTGCCTTTAACATTAGTTCAAACTAATGAATTTTTCAATCCCGCGTTGAGTCTAATCCTTGCTCTTACATTCTTGCACACATTTGATTGCCCTCTTGACGATCCAATATCTTGTCTATTGGCATAGAAGAAGATTCTTGCTCGGCACTTGATCAATTAATTTCGAGTACCAACTTTTTTAAAGTATGCATTCGCATTTTTTTTTGATGATTTTTGAGTACTAATATGTTGCACACTATAACCGTATAGTAGATATGATCAGTACCCATCAAGTATTAACCGATTTCTTAATAGTTTTCAACAGCATTCATGTACCTATAATGTATATATCATAACATATAAAATACGAATACTTATAAGAAAAAAACTACTAGTACTTATAAAAAAAAAAGCTACGAGCACTTATCATTATTGAAAAATTAGTGGATATTTTGTAATAATATTCTAGGACTACTATGATTCATATCTTACCAAATTTGATCTATTCAAAATTCAAATTAGCCGAAGAATAAAAGCATTAATCATAGAGAAAATTATTGATTGGTTCTTATATTTTACTTCAAATTTTTTGAAATTTTCACTTATGTTCCTAAATTGAAACCATAGATACCGATTATGTCTCTATTTTGCTTTACTTTCGAATCCTTATATTAAATTCTATGGACCTTACTAAAAATTTGAAAAGCATTAGATACTTAATATGGAAAAATTTTAAAAAATATGAATCAAAATATAATTATGGATAAACTATGAGGACCTATCAGTAATTTACTCTTATCCAGTCATGAGTGATGAATATATATATGTAAACTCTAAAATCATTCAATCATTATTATTATTAAATTAATTACATTTAACTAAGGAGTGAAGAAAAATATAAAGATTTTGCTTATGGTAAACAATATTGTATAGGTAAATTAAGGTTTTTTATTTTTATTTTTTCTTTTAACAAATTGCATTTTGGCTTCTAAGATTGAACAAGTGTTACAAATAGATATCAATTTTTTAGAATCTTCAATTTAGGTCCTTGTAATAGCGTTTGCATTACTTTTTGGTCCTTGAGGTTGGTCCTTGTCCTTTTGTGAAGTGTTTTTTGACAAAACTCGTCTACACTAATGAAAAATTTGGGGAAAATTTTCAAGACAAAATTACACTTTTCTCATTATTCTCTCTCCAGCTGTCCATCTTCTTTTGTTAGAATCAAATAATAATTTAACAAAAGTTATAATTTAAGTTCAATTTAGCATCTCTATTGTTATTGAGACCTTGTGATAATGCAAAACCCTTATGCGAGAGGCTTAAATCAAGAATTTTAAAAACTTAGGACCTGTTTGCAACGCTTATCCAATCTCAAGTGCTCAAATGCAATTAGAGCCTATTTGCATATTTTGAGGTTAATGAGAATGGGGAGGATTAATGATATATAGATGATCATGAATAACTAGAATATTCTAGAATGATTTTGTGTCTCTATATCAAGTAATTTATAGCATTTATTGCATGATTTATTGAGGATTTTGTTACCAACTTACAGAGATTTTACGTTAAAGCATTTATTTTCACATCAGTTTTTTTTGGGCAAATACGCTCTGGTCCTTGAGTTTAATGCTTAATATCGTGCAGGTTTACGTTTTTAAAATTATAACATCGGGTCCCTGAATTTTAATAAATTATCAAATGGGTCTTTTTTTATTTTTATAATATTATAATTTTTTAAAATTACCATTTACCCCTGCCATTCTCTCTCTCCTCCCAATTCGGCGCACGCGCGGGGGCTGCGTGGCGTGTCCGTCAGGGCGGCGTGCGCGTTCGTCGGATCGAGAGGAGAGAGAGAATGGCAGAGGTAAAACTGTAATTTTAAAAAATATTAATAATAAAAAAATAAAAAAAGACCCATTTGATAATTTATTAAAACTCAGGGATTTAGATGTTATAATTTAAAAAACGTGGACCTGCGCGATATTAAGCATTAAACTCAAAGACCTGGGCGTAATTTGCCCTTTTTTTATTGGAGAAAGAATTTAAGGTTCACATAATGGAAGCTTACATTTCACCTTTATCACTTCTTTTTTTTGAAGTAATATTTCATTAAGCATCAACAATTACAAAAGAGGTAGTCATTACAATAAAGGGTCAAGAAACATTGGCATGACCTCCTTCCAAACAAAATTTTCTTTACTATCAATAGCAAATTGGGCTAGAGAATGAGCAACCTTGTTTGCACTTCGAGAGCAATGGTTGACAGAGCTACAAAAAGTCATGTGCATCCCTTCTTTGATATCTTCTATGATATGGGCCTTAGGAGCAAGTGGTGCGGGATTAGTAATAGTATTGATAACATTTACCGCATCCGATTCAATGCTCCAATTCTTTAAGTTGCACTCTTTAACTAGTTCAGTTCCAACTTTGATTATCATACACTCTGCCAAATGGGGAGCAAAACGACCAGGAAGTCTCTTAATGGACGCTCACCCCAAAAAAATTAAGAGATGTATGAACCTAAGCATCTACATTAACCTTAATGGACCCCTCCATTAGAGGACGCCAAGTAGGTACATGAGAGGGTTGAAAAGCAGAAGAGTGGGACTCTGACTCCACAAGACTGCAGCATAGATAATCACTTAGAATACGGTCTACACTTTCCAATATTTTGCGGGATGACCGAAGATTACCCTCAAAAACACGTTGATTGCGAGATAACCAGATGCTCCATATGATAGAAGAAAAAATCTGAATATTCTTGACATTCATTTTCTTTGAGACAAAGCAGCACATATCAGCAAAGAGACCTCCCTGAAAGGAGGCAAACTCTCCTACTAGTGAAAATAAATCCCAAATCTTTTGAGCTTGAGGGCAGGACCAGAAAAAATGTGATACTGTCTCAACCTCCTTCCCACTACAAGGGCAGCTAGTATCGATCTTAATCCCACGCTTCACTAATTGGGCCCGAACAGGAAGGGCTTCGTGAAAGGCCCTCCAAAGATGGATCGTCAATTTGCTTGGGATTTTCGAGTTCCATAATCTCTTCCACCAAAGGTCTGCCCACTTTTTTCAGAGCACTCGCCAGAATTATCAAGACTCAAAGCTACTCGATAGCCAGATTTCACAGAGTATTCTCCTCTTCTATCAAAGTACATTTGATCAGCTCTATTTTCTCTTCCAATTGGTATCTCTAGGATAGGTGCATGATCGACATTCCAAAATATACTGCAGATTTTCCCCCAGTCCCATGGTCCCGACGCTGTAATTAAGTTGTCAACTCGCAGATCTGCATCTTGAGGTCTTCGAATGGTTATCGGTTTGAAAAGCCACGGTTTCAGGAAAGCTCGAACAACCTTTCTATCCCCAATTCTCTATCGTATGCCATACTACAATAGATCTCTTCCCCAAATAATACTTTGCCACGCATAAGGGGGTTGTTGCCTAACTGTGCATTCACCTTTATCACTTCTACCAACTACTTTAGCACTACTTTAGTTTCTCATTTCTTGTTAACCTTTCATACATTTACATAAATGATAAAATTAAAATATATTTATTTAAAAATTACAATTTATTTAACTTGTAAATTTTTCAAAATTCAATCCTAATTCTATGAATAAACATCTAATTCGTTTGAACAAGATCTATAATTATGAAGTAATTTTACATTAACATTTAAATTAATTTTAAAAACTAAAATAAAATATAATATAAAATAATTTTTTTTTAATAAAATTCATAACTGAATTAGTCGCACATTGTTGAAATTATTTTAAATCATCTTTTTAAAATTATAAAAATTAGAGCATTACTGGTAATTTAAAATATCTTAATTATTTTAAAATATCGCTGAGGATAAACTGGGAGAATTGATCATCATTGATACATATATAAGAGCCTTAATAACATTTATTAAGAATTTAATATCTTTTTATACATATATTTTATATTTCATTATTTTTGAATTTGTAATTTAATTTAATTTAATTTGTAATTTAATCTATTTATACTCCAATAAATTTGAAAATATTCAATATAAGCATTAAAAAAAATTTAGCTTATATAAATTTGTAAATATTTAATATAACCAATAAAAAAATTAGGTTACACAACTTATTATTATTGTCAAAATAATCAAGATAAAAAAACTAAGGATAATTACCTACATGCCACGCAATTTAATTTTATTTATGTCTTACTCATCCATTCTTAGTTAATTACGCTATGCACACTCAAAATATTACAAAATCTTACATACACACATTACAAAACCTAATCAAAATTTATTTAAAAAAAATATTCTGTTAGTAAATCATTAAAATTATATTTTTATTCTTAATGATATTTTTTTTCTCAATACCACACTAAAGCACTGATTTGTCCTAAAATCAATTCACGTCGCGGATGTCTCCTTCCTTTGCCGCCACCTAAACATTAAGGTTTTAGGATTTTCACTCAAAATATATTTAAATATCCTTAAAATAATATGATGAATGGCTCAGATTTTTTGTAATCTAACTATAGTTAGGTTATTAAAAAATTATGATTACTCATTATAATAGAAATAAGATAAAATATGTGTATGTAAGATTTTATAATATTTTGAGTGTGCATAGCGTAATTAACTAAAAATGGATGGGTAAGACATAAATAAAACTAAATTGTGTGGCATATAGGTAATTATCCCAAAAAACTATTAGCTTCATGCATAGGATTGTACTCGCATAGCATTGAATTTTTTTTTTTTGACGAAATAACATTAAAATTTTGAACCATGAATGTGTTATGCAATTTAAAGCTCTATTTGATATTATTGTACTATATAAAAAAATATTATATTATATAGTTATATTCAAAGTACTCTTAGATAAAATTATTTTATTTATTTGAAAAATTATGATTAAAAATTAAGAATAATTATCTATATGTCACACCATTTAGTTTTATTTATGTCTTACCCATCCATTCTTAGTTAATTACGTTATGCACAGTCAAAATATTATAAAATCTTACATACACACACTTATGTTAAAACTTAATCAAAATCTATTTGAAAAAAAATATTTTGTTAGTAAATCATTAAATTTATATTTTTACTTTTAATGTTAGATATTTTTCTCTTCCTCAATGTCACTCTAAAGCGCTGATTTGTCCTAAAATCAATTCACTTCGAGATGTCTTATTCCTTTGCCGTCACTTAAACATTAAGGTTTTAGGATTTTCACTCAAAATATATTTAAATATTCTCAAAATAATATGATGAACGGCTCAGATTTTTTGTAATTTAACTATAGTTAGGTTATTGAAAAATTATGATTACTCATTATAATAGAAATAAGTTAAAATGTGTGTATGTAAGATTTTATAATATTTTGAATGTGCATAGCGTAATTAACTAAAAATGGATGGGTAAGACATTAATAAAACTAAATGACGTGACATGCAGGTAATTATCCCTAAAAATTATTAACAAAAGATGAATAGTTTGAAAAAAAATGTTGTTCTCTAGGTTATAATTTTGACCACATTAGACAGATTTTTATTATTAATAAATAATAAAATAAAAATATATAATTTAATATTTGTTATTTATAATATTTTTATATAATAATTATTATTATATATTATTAAATTTAATAATTATATTTATACTTTATAAATTTTAAAAATATATTTTTGCTGCAGTATTTTTATACAATAATTTAAATT